>DWME01008077.1:0-12030 GCA_018244795.1 Parelbella ahira ahira
TACACACATATATATGTGTATATATATATATATATATATATATATATACACATATATATATTTCATTATTAACTGTGAAATTCCAATTCATTGCCAATACAAAATAGATACTTGCACATGATCCAGGTATCAATGAATTCTGGTGAGAAATGTGGCCACCATTAGACCATAAAAAGGGGTGTCGCCATTTTATGATATTCAAACATATCAAAGGTGTTGCCTTAAGAAATTATTCATTTAGCTAATCTCCATTTAGTGTTGTCATTAACAAAATGGTCATAATTACAGATGAATGGTTTTATTACAATTTATGATTATTGCATTAGAGCTGAAATTACTAGACCTCTTGATGACTAAGCACTAAAATGAATGTAGTAATCTATGACATTGAAATAACAGGTTCAACATTGAGTATTTATAGGTCTATGATAATCGGACGACTAATGAATAATTTAATTTAATTCTCATATTTGAACAAAAGTATATAAGTAACTGCTCCAGTACTGTTGAAAATGTCTAATGACCTAATGATCACTGAAGTCTCAAGACAAAGTAGTCTATAAAGAGTGGTCTCAAGGTTAGAGTTGGAACATTTTTGATCAAGGTAATTAAATTATTTCTAAATCTACAGAATGATAGCCAAATTAATCAACTGAGAACGATAAATAATTAATCTGAATTTTGTATCTTCAGACAGAATAAAATAAGTGAGTAAATAGTGACTGCCTCATTGGTCGAACGGTTGTAAGCGCTACTACCAATAGGGAGGTCCCTTGTTCAAAACCTAGATTGGGTACTATTGGATTTTTCCTATTTAAGATTTCTAGTAGTGACTCAGAGTCAGGATTTGTACCAGGCATATGGCAATAGGCTCACCACCTATTCCATGGGATTTAAATGTAACTGGTGAAATAGTGTACTACAAACCTCTACTTACCCCTTCGGTGATTACAGAAAATATTGGCTTAACATGTTAACATGTGCAGTTTTCATGTTACCCTGCTGTACACAAGTTAAAAAATTCCTATGGAAAAGAAGATCACACCTAAGGTAACATCACCACTATCAGTACATATATTGAGCTTAAATGTTTGAAAACTCTAATATAGCAACTATTCAAACACCATAATCTTGATAAGGTTGTACCAACACACTGGTCATTAACACCAGAGTGTATTGATTAAGCGGAATGTTGACATATCATAACAAAAATTGTATGGTATAATTTTTTAATTTAATGCACACATTATATTCTTTGTTTATCCTTTTTAGTATTATTATTTGTATATTATATTGTATATGATTGCCTCATTGTTCATGTGATTGCAAGTATGCCTGCTGATCAACAGGTTTTGGATTGAATTCATTTGGGCCTGATTTTTTCTAACTTACAATTCCTAGTAGTAGCTCAGTCTGAATTTATCCCATGTCTATAACAAGAGCCACACTCCTTATTCCATAATGTAACTCAAAATTTAACTGGTGGATAGTGGGAGTGAACTAGTCCTCTGGCAGACCCTTTAGGGAATACAGGTGTGAAAGTAGAAAATGGATATATCTTCATACTTTATGTAAATTACAAACTGCAGTACAACTCATAATTGTATAATTACTGGAATCCATAGGCATCTTTATCCAATCTGAAACAATACTGCATGTCACACGTCTCCAGTGGATTAGTACTGTATTCTTTTACAAGGAAACAAAATTTAACTGCTTATATGCTTGTTTATGATACCAGTTAATTTATAATATTCTTTAGTTATAGTCCTAGGTTCAAGTATTGACGCTTACACAGTTAGATAGAATGATGAAAAAATGGATTTTTTCAAAGCAATTAGCTAGCATTTATATAGAATTTGTAATTAATATTTCATGTATAAAGCACTGGTATTCAAAGAACCGAGCCCTTTAATATGTAGTCACCATTTATCAGTTGTTATGGTCCACAGCAGAGGAACTAGGAAGAATAGCTTAAAAGGCAAAACATAATATGAGAAATAATTTTATCCTACTGGAAATAAACAAAACATTGATACATTCAATATTGTCAAATATTTTTAAAACACTGAATTGCTCAATACCAGAAAACCTGTATTGCTGATTATTTTATTATTTCAAGGGAATGGTTTGTGGTTACTTCCAATGTTATTTGACAAAAGAAATGCTGCACCTGAGCTTGTAATAGTCTTGCAGTGCAATAAACAATAAATATTTTTTTTATGCATTTAGCTTTAGTCTCACATTGATACTTGCTATTACAACAGTATTTGTCTTCCCTCAATTTTTTTGCGTAAACTTTAATCAGCAACATTTAGCGATTCGATAGTGCCCAGTACACGCGAACTTTCTTAAGTGTAACATACAAAAATTTTGAGTCTACATAAACAAGGCAATAGTTAAGTTCAGATAACAGCCAGCGTGAAGTATGCGCGAAGTGCGGTGGATAATATAACAAAATCGTTTAAGAATACATTTAGCCATGTGAATAAACTCAGAAAAAGCAGAAATCGTAAAATAACGGAACGTAAGGACCGATTTTTGACTAGAGACTATGAAAAATGGATTCAAATCTTCTTATGACTTGGCTGTAGTCTATAAATAGGGATCAAGAAAAACAATAAGTGTGGTTACTGTGGGAAGGGTTCTGACAGTTGGCCTTAAAGTCTGTAAAGCTCGAAAGAAACTTCTTCTCTCTAAAAAAAATCGAAAAGATCTCTTAGAGTGGACCAAAAGATACAAATATTATACAGAGACAGACTGGGCAAATATTTTGTGGTAACTATTGGTGGTAGAAAGACAAAGTGGAGATAATTATGTATTATTGACTACTTTTCTTTTCGATACATGCTACATACTAGTAAATATGTTCTGTATGCTGTCTAGACGTGGCATGTATAAATATATCTTACTTTACCTACATTCCAGGTTTTTGACTCCTGCTGCGCCCTATGCGAGGCGCCGTATTGGCGAGGCCTATAGTACAAAGTGCATAGTACCTACGGTGAAGCATGGTAGCGGCAGCGTTATGATTTGAAGATGCATTGCTGCCGAGAGGATGGGACAAATGTTCGTTTGTGAAGGGCGAATGAACAGTGCGAAGTACATAAACATACTGAATAATGCCTCGGTGCCTTCGCTTTAGGAAGCTTTTGGAGGCACCAACATGGACATAGGCAAATTCCAACAGAACAAAGCGCCTTGCCATAAATAAATAAAGTATGTTGAAAGGAAGATGTAGCAACACAGTATAATGTCAAAAGCGTCGATAAAAGCGGCTCTTTCCAATGAATGGAAAAATAATTCCAAGGAAGAGTTCTAAATGCTAAAGTGAATATGCCAAAAAGGGTGGCTGCTGTGATTGCTGCAAAAGGAGAGGCAGTTTAAATATTAAATATCGAAATAAAAATACATTTTAAAAGTATGTTTCGTTTCCCTTAATTGTAACATAGCCCAACTTTTGGAAATCGCCGTATTTAGAGGTGCCTAATACTTTTGGTTGCGGCTGTATATACATAACATATTATTTCATACATAATATATATTGTATTAGATTTACAATTATAATTACGTTCATGTTATAAAAATACAGTACCTGGATGTGCGAGCTTAGCTCGGTTTTTTTTAGTTTAAAAAAAAATACGAATTGAAGCATTGAAAAGGGTTCCAAATTATAGTTTTTCTCACAAAAGATAGAACTCAAAAAAAAGTTTAAAATAATAGGACTGGAGACATTTGGACTCGAACCGTGGTCTTCTGGTTTCGGGACCGCCCGATTTGAGCTATTATATTCTATCGTATTCTAATGATTTTGTAGCAGTTTTTCATTGCCTGATAACAGAGATGAAACGACGTTTTATCGCATCGGAAACCCTCTGCATACTAAATTTCATGAAAATCGTTGGAGCAGTTTCCGATTCCATATATTATTCCATTCCATTCTTGTGTTTATGTACAAGAATGGCTCGTTTAAGATAGAGAGATATGTTGTAACGGAAATGTGGAAATGGATTAATTCAGTTTTTGTTAATGGGTATTTATGGGTATTTACACACATTCTGTTTCTTCAAAAACATAATTCCTATATAAGATAAACATGTTAATTGTATTTTACAAAAGCTTTTTATCTCTCTTTAACTATGTATGTGTTAATTTCCAAACACGTCTGACTTTATTTCCAACTAAAATGATTACATCACTACAGCTATAGTTTGTGCTAAAATAATAACAACAATATATGGTAACAAGAAACCTACTATCACATTTTTATTTCACCATTTACAGGAGTTCATTTAGTACTCTCACTTTTCAGCAATTATGTTAAATGCCCCATGTGAGTTAGGCCTATTGCCACACACGACACAAATCCAGAATCTGTATTACTACTACAAAATTCAACTTAGAAAAACCCAATAATACTGGGCCTAACATATTTATCAAACCCGGGACATCTTGTTCAGCAGTTGCACTGGCAACCACTAGGTTAAAGAGGCAGTCAATATGATGTTAGCAATGTAATATTACACCAAACATTACCTTTTATGTTTCTGACAACACCGTCACATTCTGCTTTTACAAACTCATAATGTAAATCAAATTATCATAGTAATTCATTGTTAATAGTGTACTCGAAAATAGATTTATTTTACATTAGTTTCCTATATACAGAAACTAAACTCATATGCTGACTAAAAATACCTTACAAATATCAATATAACATCCACAAGGATAAAGGATGGGTATCGAAATGGCCTTATTTTCACCCCAGAATAAAGAATACAATTATGTAATATAATTTGGTGTTTTCTATATACATATATTCTGAAAGTAGATTGTGTTCCTAATAACAAAATATATTTATAAGTACAAATTTTTTACAATAATTAATATTATTTGTCAGACACCAAACTTAGGTCTAAATGTGATTTTTCATTCAATATGATGCATTTTCAGTAGCATTTCAATTTTTTTTATATGGAACACATACAAGAAGCACTTGCTATTTTTCTTTTCTTAATGTCCTTATGTTACTACACAATATATATCAAAATGACATTGCTTCTATCCTACACTCATAGATAAATATTTATAAATGAAATGATTTTCATGACTGCCTTGTTGGTAAATGGTTGCAAGCGTGACTGCCAATCGGGAGATCCTAGATTCAAATCCAGGTCAGGTACTATTGGAATTTTCTAATTTAGAATTTCTACTAATTTGATTCAGAGTCTGGAATTATGCCTAGTGTATGGCAATAGGCTCACTATTTATTCCATGGGACTTAAACGTAACAGATGAAACATGGGAGTGTACTAGCCTCGTCTGTCTACCCCTTCAGGTATTACAGGTGAGGTGTTACTTTTTTCCTATCTTATTATTTTTTTTTATGTAAACCTAATGCAAGTTCAGGAATTCATTCTGGGGGTGGGGTGAAAATGAGGCCTTATCGATACCCATCCTTTGGTTTCATGTGTAAAAACATACATAATGCCTAAATATTATGTTTATTGTATGGTTGTAACAGGAGACAAGCATTGCTAACACAATGCTGAATGTTCAGTGTCTACATCAGATCATGTTACTCCAATAATGATGATTTCACAGAAAATAGAATGTTTTTAAATGAAAGGTTATATTACAAATAATGTGATACTCATAATTTTGTCTTTTGGCAATAGTTGACTTGTAGAAATCACATTTGATCAACTCAACCACTATTTTCATGTTCTCTATATGAAAAGTACCCACTTTTTTAATGCAAGTTCTATTTATGTACTCAAAAAAGTTATTAATTGTATCTTCCTTAACAGAAGACAGAATTTAGTAAATGATGACTAGAAGAACTATGTACATGATGATTATGCTATTTATATATTTAAATGGCAGTTATGTATTGCATAATAAGTGTTGTGAGAGGAAAGCAAACATAAATTCTTCAATTTCATTGTATATCTCAATAATTACAAAAAAAGGATTAATTAAGGAAAAATTTAGGTTTTAATTACTGTAAAGCTGTTCAACAGTAAACCACTTATCTAAGATTAATAACTATAGTACTTCTGTAATAGATAACATACTTGACTAATCGAGTTTAGTTCATGTATCATAATATTTAAAGTATGTGGTGTGGCAGACACTATGGAATGAACTCAATTTATGGTTTAGACAATACAGACTGTATGTATGTATGTTTGAGATGAGATATATATTGCTATTTTTAAAATGAAAATTTGCAATATGGATATAGCATAATTATAAATTGATTTTTGAATAAGTAAACTAACCTTTGCTTCTTTTCCTAATTTTGCTAGCATCGACAAGATTCCAGTCAACTGAATCTCGAGCAGGTGCAGGCACTATACCACCAATCAGCTCCACGGAACTACTACGCTTGCCACTAGGGCCTGCTACTGGAGCCACCTCCTCAACTTTCTTGTCCTTGACACTCAAACCTGTGCACTCCACAATTTCAATGCTCTTGTCCTTACTACGCATTCTACTACCCCTATGCCCGTTGACTTGCTGCTCGGTCCTAGCCTTCTTTGGCGGTGCTTTCTTTTTATAAGCGCTTTGCTTACATTTCAATTTGGCGGAGTGAGATGAGTTTCTCGAACTGATCGGGGACGGACACCCGCACTCCATACTGCCCTCCTGATCGCTGCCCTCGTAATATCCCGACTCGTGTTCAGGCTTCTTATCCGGCAGACTCATCTCCGCTGTAGCCATGGCTTAGACCCTCGTCAAATTCATCAAGTGAACAACCCACCACCGCACGCTGAGTTACCGGGCCGCCTGCCACGGCTAATTGCTGTCTACTATTAATTATTGCAGCCTCGATTATAGCGAAAGTAAACAAGACACGTAATACACTTCACGAGTATACTGACTGGCAATCGCTCGCGGTACTCATCCAGTCCCTGACACAATATAGATGGCGCTAGAGCGCCCAGCGCTACCCGACCGAGTTAAAAAGACACCCCTACTGTCGAGGAAGTCAAGGCGTCCTCACGTTTGCAAATGGTAGGATAGCACAACTCGCATCTGCTTGCGAACCGTTCATACGTCAAAATTTTATAATATTAAATCTCCTTTTCAAATCAAAAATCACAGTTGTTTCAGCAGTGCAAATGCACAGAATTGTTCTCACCAAAAATCTAGATAATTGCTTCGTACAAAAAAATCACTACACTGTCGGAACAGTTCATTTGTCACTTCACACGGTTCGCTTATATTTCGTTACGTTTCACTAGCACTATCTATTTAAAAATGGTCCAGTTATCTAAAAAATCTACTTTAATCATCATGTATATACTTTTAAAAAATGCTCGCGCGAATAATGTTTCTCACTCAGCGCGGTAAAGTAACTGAATTCGAGAAACGCAAAATAGAAATCGTGCGACGTGCGAGAGGCGCTTCCCCCACTACGGTACGATTTACGAGGCCAGACAGAGTACGCAAAAGTTGCAGACAAATCAATATAAAAATATGATTTGCGTACAGTTTCGTTTTAATTCCTACTTATAGCTTATGAATATTGATTTATATTGTTATAAAAATATCATATAAGAAGGTTATGTATTATTAGTCATGAACAAGTTTCAATGTAAAGTATGGCATTCTTTTACGTATACTGTGGAAACACCATTTCATGGACGTAAACAAAACGGGACAAAGTTATTGCTTCTCATTAAACCAAAACGAGATAGAAAATGGAAGAGCGTAACAAGAGCTTAAAAAGGTATTGCTATCTCTTTTAGTTTCTTATTTGTAGAAAGTGTTAAATATGATGATTTTGAACAATAATATCCATTACTCATAATTCTCAAATATTTATTTAAGGAAAAAATTAGGTTAAATCGTGATGTTAAATTGGTATTGAGTACTTATTCGGTTGGTATCTTTATTACAACAGATAACTACTTTTTATATCACTATTTATTTAAATACATAAACACAATACCTACAAGAAACAATAAAATAAAACAGTTAACATTAGAGACGATAAAACAAAATTGACATATTATTATGTAGAAGTGTACAATTCATTATGATAAAAAATGAAGCTAATAGGTTTCTTGTTGTATTTTAGTTTTCAAAATTGTTCTTTCGTACTGTTTAATACTGTTGAATAATTTGTAAGTGAGAACATATTAAGGTTTGATTGATTAGCTTTATAACATCATCGGAACATCACTCCATGATGTACACGGCGCAGAAGATAGGACCAACTGGCTTGGCACCATTAAGAGATTACTGACGCAAAGGCCACGATCCTCTGCAGTGAGGGAACGACTCATGAAGATGAAGAATAACATTACCAAAATGTTTTTGGAATGTGGATTTTTCGTGGAATCTAGGAGATTGTCATCATCATCATCGGCCAATTTCAGTCCACTGCTGGACATAGGCATCCCCCAATGAGCGCCATCGCGCTCTGTCCTCACCTTGCCGCATCCAGTATTTGCCGGCAACCTTTGGCAGATCGTCATCCCACCGGGATAGTAGATTGTATCAGTATCAAATGAAAACCGATCGAATTTTATCGACTTACTTAAAATCTAAATATTATATTTAATATTTAAAATAAATGTAGTTTCATGTTAGAGAGGTCGCTACGTCAATTTTTGCCGCGATGCATCGCTACTTTTGGCCTTTAGACGCATTTGTAGCGTGCGACAGATGCTATTCAACCATTACCAACACGCAACTGTTTCGGACGACATCGGGTAAAAGAGGCAGGAGATGCCGCGCTCGCACGAATTTCAAATACAAAGACGAGCGGCACGTTGCCATGGTGAGGCAGCAGAGGCCTATATTATTGCTGCCTGTGAAGTTTAAATCTCTGTTAGATATTGTTATGCGTAAAAGTGTCATACAATACAACATCAATTTCATTTCCAATCGATAGTGGTAGTGGTGGTGGTGGTCGTTTTCGTAAGTCAAAAATTAGTCCGCTGTAAAATAGTACTCATCGAGATATACGTTATGGAAGCATAGAGGCAATATATACGCAGAAGTTGTAAGTATCCCGATAATCGTATTTCAATTCATCTGAAGGTATATTAATCGCGGAAGTATGTATCCCCTACCTACCGAGATACTGCCGACCTTCGTGCTCCGAGCGAAAAAACTTTAAACTCACGTAATCCGTCCGTGGCTCGTTTTCAGAACACACGAATTCTGTTATCTCTGTCGGATAAAGCATTCCGATAGCCGACGTGCGAAAATCGTAATTCTAGAAAATACACGTACATATTAAACGAAAATGAGTTACTCAATCGGTCAGTGATTCTATACATTGAGTGGTTGATACGCGACACTGTCTTTGTGTTTAACATACACTAATGTGTAATAATAGAATTACATTTTAACACAGGTTTAAACTCAAATTATTAATATTCCATTACGCTAGGTCCTTTGCGGAGCAGGTAGGTGGAGAGAGTCTACGGGCAAATATCTCTATCCTAACATTCCTAACAGACTCGACGTGCTTCTTCTACAGTCAGCACTCTGTGCATACAAACAAAAAAGCATTGAACTTTTTACATTGCATGTGTGTTGTATTAACAGTTGTCTTCGGGGTCTTCAACGTGTCAGCTTCAACGTGTAAGCGGCGGGTTTCAATCGTGCCCTAATGAGTTTCAAAGGAAATTTCTGGCAGCACCATTCGGTTCCATTGGCTGCGCGGCATGCAAGCACACTCGTTGATTTTCCTCCCCAAAGCACTTTGTGCGATTTTAGCGATTAAGGTTTATTCTATGAATGTACTTCAAACATTTAAAACAATTACAGCATTAATTTCTTTTTAATAATAAATTAGGTACACGACACTCTATTGAAAATTATTCTATTAAATAATAAGTAAGTAGTTAATTCAGTCAGGAGTGATTTTCTGTAACTCTATTCTTAATAATTAAATTAAAGTTTAAAATCCGCGATAAATTATACCACGGATTACTGCAAGATAGCTTTAATTTAATAATTGTATTAAACGACATATTGTTATACTGAACCCTTCTCACACAACAATTATAATCCAAGTATACAGAAATGCTCAAATATACATACAATTTAATCTGTTATACACCATAAATTTAAAGGAATGTTTAATGTTATAATGAACTTCTTAATTTCCACAAAACCATAATATCGACCTCGCGCTGAACGCGTCCGACACATGAAAATGCATAAAAAGATGTAATTCACAATAAAAACGATAAAACCACTTGCACACGGCGCCACTAAGCACGTAAACGAAATCCGATGTAACTTGAATGTAATAAAACCTAAGCAAATAACATCACATAACATTACGCCTTAATTTCCACGAAGTGTAGCTAGGCGAGTTTTGTACTCCCACGTTTCACCTGTTATAAGTTCCATGCATTAAGGGGTGAGCCTATTGCCAAATATCGGATACAAAACAGACACATTTCTACTATTGGTCATTTATAATAAGAAACCCAATAATACCTTGCCCGACCCAAGAAACTAGCCCAGGACTACATGCTCAGCAGTTGCTTTCAAACCACTAGACCAGTGTTTCCCAACGTGGGCCCCACTTGGGGGCAATTTGATAGTTAAGGGGGGCAGTTCGAAAATAGACTTGCCACCACTTTAACCCTTTCGCTCCGGGCCATTTAAATGCAATGCTAAATATCGTTGGCGTCGTCGATATAATTGGCCCATCGCAACATCTGTACCTAGTGTTTGACATCATTCAGTTGGTGTTAATTTGAAATTGATTTGAAGTGTCCGTCAAGACCGTTGTAAAAGCTTTTACTTATGTAGACAACGTTATGTAGTTTCAGACAACCCTAGAATATATCAGTTAATATGACTCAACTGTACTTCGAGTTCTACAATGTGTTCATCCAGCCGCAGTGTCTTTCCGTTATACTTGCCAAATGAAGTCGATGGTAGCCGGCCGTAACCCGGGGATTCTTCGCACCTCTTACCCTACCGTGACCATAACGGCTACCGTGGTCAGGAATACCAGAGCTGCCGGGAACTGTTGGCCGCTTTATTGTGACACTACTCATGGGAGTTCATTGCCATAATCACCACGCCAGGCAGGCGGGTTGGTGATCGCAGTGCTAGATACCTTTTGCCCATCGTTGTCAATTTATATTTCGTTTGTATCTAGCTAACGTCGGATGGTTATTCCACCATCAGTCGGTCGTCAGAGCCTCCTCAGTTAACAACAGGGTGCACCGCGTGCAGGTGAGGTTGACATTTGAGGCTTTAGATATCATACCCACTTACACACCCTTTAACTCTTCCTAAAGGTAGAATACAAAGAATGAAAAAATATATATATTATTGTGAAAAAAAGCGTGGGATGCTCGATGTGTACCTACATATATACGAAAAAGATGGCACAAAGCGTCTCACGCTTTTTTTTACAATAGTACTAATATTTTTCGTGCATTATTTTTATTCTATCTATATTAAGAACTATTTTCCCTTTTTAGTTCGATGTGCTATAAAAGTGCTTTTTGGTTTTTTTTTAACTATATTTATTACGTAGCTAGCTTATAGCTTTTTGTAGCGTTTACAGCTTCAACGACACTACCGAGATTGGGAGGCGAGTTGGATCAGTTTACTAAGATTTCTTAATGCTGGAGAGTTTATAGTTATTTTTGTCTATGAAACAAAGATAAGAAACGTAGCCCGCTTGATGGTCGTGGCGTGGCTGCAGTGTTCAACATCTTTGTAACTGCAGGCTAATGAGTATTAGTACGTACCATAACCATTGTAAGGGAGGAGTCAATGACAGAGATGGGCAGAGGTAAAATAGTAGTGTATGAGATATTAGAGCTCAATGTAAATACGCAATTATCTGACTCACGTAAATAATGTATAAGAACCACTACGGTTAGTTGCATGTTGTCATGAAGACTGGCAGACTTTTAATATTAAGTTCAGCTATCGTACCAAGTCATCAAAAAGAATGGGGTGCATGAAAGGAGCCTCCCCGAGCGACGTACCTACTGAGATTGTACGTCTGGCGCACCCCGGGCAACGATC
>DWME01008078.1:0-12030 GCA_018244795.1 Parelbella ahira ahira
TGCACCCCACGCTTTTACTCTGATTGATTGTTTGATCTTCGACTACTGTCATACTGAACTCTTTGTCTTTAAAATTTTTTTTTAGTTTTTAGTTTGATTAGCAATAAAAGCGTGTTTTTTTAGTTTTTTTAAACTATTATTTATTGTTGATATAATTATTATCGTGTTACATTAAATTATATTCATAGTAAAATCAAAATGACAAATTACTATAAGTAAACAATTTTCAGTTCAGTGTCGTGCCATTGGTGAGGCCTATGTCCAGCAGTGGACGAGAGTAGGCTGATGATGATGAAACAATTTTCCTTGTTTATTATTGTACAGATTCCAAATTAATCTTACTTTGTTGTTTTGTATTCAAAATAATTTAAAAACATTGCATACAGTAGGTGAGAAACATTAACTTTTTTACATACTTACATGTATTTGACTTAAAAAATACAGCGGTTGAATATTTATAGGTAAGTTTTAACAACACAACCATATCTTGAAACAATTCACACAGTCATCAAATTAGAAACTAAATAAGGCTGCTGTGATGGTAAATAGATAGCTTAGATAGATAACTTTACCCTATGGCCTTAACAGAATGGCCTTAAGAATATTTTGAATAAGTGCAGTAGGCATTTGTGGTTTAAGGAGATCTCTTATCTTTTATATGAATTTGAAGATGACCAGGAGCTTAGGTTTTAGTTTACATAGGATCTTCAAACGGTAACGGTAACGACACTGTATTTTCTGTCATAATTTATCTTATTTACTTTTTATTTACCTATATTGGATTTTGAATAATTGAAAAAGGTGGTATAACAAAATATTTGAAAATCTCTCCTGTTCTAGTATTAAAAGGTCATAAACAGCTTTTACAAGTTACGTATCAGTGGTTTTTGTGTAGGATACAAAATCAAGTGCAGTTTCACACAGTTTGGTATGCACGACGTGCATGAAAGAATAATGTTATTGGAGAGTAAATTTTCAATTTTTAGTAATTACAGGTTTCAGCAAAAACTGTTAGAGGGTGCGCGAGTGGATAGTGTCTAAGAACTCATTAATCTGTGTTTAGCTGATACCATCGCGTCTGCGTTAATTTTGCCGTCAATTTTTCGGATACCCATTGAACGTACGAACATTGACGCTTACTCTGCTGCTGTCTGTCCAAACTTATAGAGATATTGGGCGGTTTCATTTAAATTGAATATCCATTCAGTAGTTAAGTATCAGCGATAAAACCGTAACACTCGGTACCATGTCTTTAACTAATGATTGGGATTTTTCATTGCTGTAGGAATATTTTGGGTTCCAAAAACTCAGCAATGTCTTTGGTATTAACATTTGATAGAAGTAGGACCGCTCTTGATTATATTCTTATACAAGTGATCTCATCTTTAAATATGGTTTTGATGAATGAAATTTATAAGTCATTTTATCCTATTTATAATCCTAATGTACTTTTTAGTACTTTTTTATTACATTTGATCATTAACATACGGTCGATTGTGTTAAAAAGAAAACAATAAATCATTTCGTAAATATATATATTTAATTTTATATCTTCCATCAATACATACAACAACACTGATAGGTAAATACAATTTCGGTTGCAATTGCAATGTTGGGAAAACACTGTTTCTGATGATGCTGATTACAGCGTGTACTTGGCTTATAAACAATTGTTTATTTATTAATAATAATATTGGGAAGACATCGTGACAGATTAAAGTAACATCAACACACAGCACCGTAGATTAGACACAATTTGGGCACATCGAGAATTTTCCATTGGCCGTATAATATTGATGGAGGAGTAATACTTTACAAAATAAAACTTATCCAAATATCTTCGGTGTATGCTAGGAGCTATAAAAATTGAAAATAATACAACTAATTAATTTCATAACTAGTAAGACATACAATCCCTTACCACGAGATCAGCGACGAGTTGACGTCACCCGGTGTTGTTCTCCTTGTTTGGTGTTCATAGCAGTTTCCGGGTTCATGGGTGCGTTCATAGAGAAGTCGATATTAAATGATATTACGAAATACGTCTATCACTGCGTACACTTCTATATATAACCGCACCGTTTGCTTTTCTTTTATATTTTTTACTTTTTCTGTAGTTGCAAAGAAATCCAAATGAATTAGGTGAACGTGAGGAATCCCTTTGGTAATATTACAGTAACTTTACCAATTGGTGGGTATGTAGATTTTTAAATCTTTGGATTTTATTGTATAAAAAAACATTTAAAATCGTTTATGTCCGTCATCATTCTAACTATGCTTTTTAATTTAACCGCATATTGCAACAATTTGCGATACAAACATACAACACTTAGTAACTACTATAATATAATACCTAATTATTTTTTATAAAGTAACAAAATTAACTTATATTTACAGTAGTATTATTAAATTGATAGCAAAATTTTACTATTTTATCTATGTATACGTTTCTTCTTTTTTCCTCTTCTTCAGTACTTCAGTAGCGAATATTGAACGAAATACTCGGAGCGAATGAAAATTGAGTTTACAGAATAATAAAAATAATTATGACGATACATTTGAATGATTACTTATGTTTTGCGTCCGTGATATTTGCGTTAAATGACAATATAAATCAAATAAAGAAAGAAGTTATTTATATATATATGTATATATACAACAATTGAATTTGTCTTGAATTTTTAAGGCACCGTTGGTTGAATCGATACTTAGTAATTATATAAACGTTACGATATTAATATAGAACCTTTGCCATAGTTAAATGTTTATTAATAAGCATAATAGTTCCACTGGTGGATGTGCATGAGATCAAATCCGACATTTCATTTGAAATATAATATAGTAAGTAAGAATGAAGATGCAGGAACGTACCTACGTTACTGAAACAACTGTAAATATGTCATAAAAAAATTTGCATTGCAAACACTATGTATCGTTGTAAAACATATCGCTGATCAGACCTGGTTCATGGTGTATCACTTGATTCTGAACGAAAGCACTTAAAAACTATGTAAAGCGGTTGAAAGTTGTTTAGGTATAATTGTATACTGCAGCAATGAGAAACATATTGTACTAGAGATTTGTGATTTGAACAAAGCTATAGAATATTCCACTGGCAACATGTTAAACATAGTGCTGCCATCTAGGCGAAAGTGCTGCCATCTATTCAATAACAATGGTGCCGCGGTCCACAACAAAGGACACTCGAGTGGAGATGATAGCTTTATATAAACGCAGCATCACATGATGCGGGGCTGTTAAAGTCTGCCGTTTCGTTAACGTTTAACATTGGTAATTTAATTTGATTGTAGTTTTATTTAGTTGCGTATTAATGTTGTGAGTGTGTGGTGACGAGCGGAGGTCGCGCTCAGTTCAGTCGTCGTCTTTCTTTTCCATTTTGGGTTCGTACATGGCGTGCAGCTGCTCAGGCGATATTCTAGAAAATTACAGCTTTATTAATATTATTACTTATTACAGTATTATTAATATATATCCTTTGCATTGTTTTAATATTGATACATATTCCGATCTTTTAATTTAAATTATGTAGTCTTATTAATGAGTGAAATTTATTATTACGAATTGTGAATATGATAATAAATACCTTTGGTTAGTAGTGTGATGATAGCACTTATTAAAAATGTTTTATAGCTAATTTATATAACTTTTATATGTAGTACATATTGAAACAAAGAGAAGAAAATTGAAGATAAAAAGCCATAAAGTAAAACTATGAAGATATATTCAGTACACACACAGTATATACACAATTCAGTAACAATCTATCAAGAATTTAAAACAGGTCTTAAATATCTAAAACGATTTCTGGAAATAATTATTAAAATAGTCCTTTTATGTGCCCGGAACCTACATCTTCAGGGGCGGTCTGTTCTTTGAACTTAAATAAATCCTGTCATCTTCATCGAACTTGTTGCCCCTAAGAATACTCGTTGCCTCTTCGAATTCATTCGTCCTAAATAAATCCTGGTTCGTATCTGATCTCCCTGAATGATAGATGGACGGTACTAACCCCAGCAAGCTCTGCAGGTCGCAAACGAAGCGGTAGACGTAGCGCTTGCCGGCCGTCTTGTGGATGATGTTCTTGTCGTAGTAGTAGCGCAGGCCGCGGGACAGCTTCTCGTAGTTCATCTTCGGCTTGTTCTTGCGGATGCCCCAGCGCCGGGCCACCTGCACGACCACCAGCGTACATTTAGATTCCACGTTACTTTTTACGAATGTCCTTGAGTAGACACAACAACAACTACATCATCAATCCTTTTTTCAACCTTTCTATCAGGCTGTCCGTTACGTCATAGTCTACCAAAGGCAGGATGGCAAGATTTATACGCAAAAGAGAAGAAAAATTATACGTAATATTACTAATGTATAATTATATTTGACTAATGCGGCAAATTATGAATACAATTAAAAATGTACAAATTGCTCACCTCGTCAGGATCAGTGAGCTTGAACTCCCAGCCGTCGCCGGTCCACGAGATGAACCCCTGGCAGCTCTTGTCGGTGAGCAGCTCGAGTAGGAACTGCCACAGCTGGATGGGTCCTGAACCTGGGCAAATGGCGTACAGTTGCTTTACGATATACCATGCACTTTATTTACAATAGCTTTAACACTAAACGATCCATCGTGAGTCAGAAATGGTTACTATTACTCTATATATACATCTACCCTCGAACAGGTTTATTCAGACTTATACTGTCAATTTGATAGTTTGAAAAGTTAGTCTGACCAAAATTTATGCCTAGTTAACCAGACGGTTGCTAAACTACATACATACTAATGTACACTTATAACACAAATATTATTTATAGGCCGACATAGAACAAAAGTAATTGTGTTTATCAGACGATTATACATTCTTGTTGGGAATCGAACTTACAAGCCCCGGTCAATTGAGGTTCACTAAACAGGGGAGCATGGTGTGTATAGGGCGATGATACGTACCAGTGAAGCAGGGTGTGGAGGCCGGGTAGGGCAGCTTGTCCTGCGGCAGCAGCGGGTGCTGCTCGGCCGGCCACTCGCCCCACTCGGCGCACGCGCCGCCGTACTCCGCGCCGTAGCCCTCCCCGTACACCTCCCCGCCGTACCGCGCGCCCGCGTCTGTCACACAACACACTGTAACACGTCTACATTCATTCATTCATTCATTCATCATCATAAGTCTACTCCCGTCATAATCTACATTACTAATATATTAAATTGTACAGATAATTCAATGGTATATGTATATAAGTATTCTTTTTTTATCCGAAGGGAAATAAACAAAACGGTATTTAAATTTGGAACTGGATAAATTGAAACTTGCAAGCTTTATAACTAAACATTAAAAGGCTGTTCTTAAAGTTCATGTCATTGTAGAAAAAGAAATAAAGCTGAAACTAAGTATTAAATTTCCTTGACAAAAAAAAATGTTGTTCTAACGGAAAAAATATCCGATTTTTACTTAAATACAATTCCGTATGAGTTAATTAAGCAGTACATTTTATAGGTGTTGATGTTGCATGTAAAAACAGTTAGAGTCTTGGTTTTTAATTTAATACAAACGCCAATTAAATACTGTATAATGCGTTCTTTTGTATTTTGCTATGGTGCTGTGATCTCCGCTAATTACTGCTTCTTTGTTGTTTTATATCGTTTCGTGTATTTGTTTCTTCGTAAAGAACGAACAAGCAGTAACTTTCAGAACGTATTCATTTTTAAGCCTAAAAATGCTTAGTTGTAACATCTACGTATTGTAATGACCTTTGTTATGTAATCACTTCTTCTGAGTAAGATAACGCATTAGTGAATAAAAAATTGTGCAAACATGCTTACAACTTTATTCTTATTTTAGATGTAATGATATTTTAATTTTTCTAGAGTCTTTTAATAATCTGACATGATGGCTTATGGAGTAATTATAATATAGTTGTTTAATTTTATGTGCCTGTTCACACACAAACAGACTGGCATGCTAGACTTTTAGCGAGAACTAGTAGGTACCTACAGATGACATTTGTTTTACATTGGCAGATTCATTTAAAAGTAAGTAAAAATATTAGCAAGGTAGACTTAGGACGTCTTAGTGGAGAAGGAACTCACTTCTAGGGTAAGGTTTCGTGTAGGAGTGCGGCTGGTACTTGTGCTCGTGCGTGAGCAGCGGCTGCGAGTGCGCGTGCGGGTGGTGGTAGTAGTCCTCGAGGTAGGGCTGTGCGGGCGCGGGTGGCGCGGGGTACTCCGGCTGGTAGTACTCGTCCAGGGGAGACGCAGACGCGGGCGCGGGCGCTGCCGGCGCCGCTGCCCCGCCGCTCGTCTCCGTGTAGTACCCGCTCGTCTCGCGAGGCCCACCTGTCGTGTAGCCGCCTGGAACACAAATGTTATCTTAATAAGCTTAAATCTCCGTAAATTACCATCGATATAAGTAGATGACACTGGACGTCAAAAGTTCATCGAAATAACGCTGTTTAACAAAATTATACCCACATATGTCGTGTGAATCTACACAACAAAATATATACATAATCCGATAGTACTTATGAGTTCATGATCTTGTTGAAGCTGCTCATATTTGCAAAAACTGTTAACCTTCGCAATCACAAAATACAGAATATCGGTATCAAATTGCGGGTTACGAATGTATTAGAATAATATGTTGTTTCTATCTATGATTTCGTTGTTCTATCAATAATGGCAAGGCTAAAAAACACCGAAAACAATGTAGGCAGGCGAGTTGCGCGAGCGGGCCGCGGCGGGCAGCGAGGCGCGACCGTCGCGGTTCACGGCGCGCCCTTTGTTCGGCGGCGGCGCGCCCGGTCAGCGCACGCACACGCGCCGCCTAGTCGTATGTGTTACGTACAGATTTTTGACTGTTGCACTATTGTTTTATTGATTTTTAACAAGTGAATCGTATATTCGCACGGTGCGTGTAACTCACTTGGTATTGAGTAGAGGTCTGCTACGCGAATTTATATCGTGAAGCAATTATTAATCATTAATATTTCATACATATTTCTGTTTTACTCTGGTCCTTTGGTTCAAAGCCAATTGTAGATCCAATTAAGGCTTTTGTTATTAAATCAATTTTTATTTCGGACGTAAGCTATCAATTCAGTCTTCAGGATACCCGCCGCATTTGTAACCAACCACCTTTGAATGGGACAAATACTAAGTAATACTAACTACTCTCAAACTAACGTGTATTTATCTGGCTAATGTTGTTAACGGTCTTATTTCTGTAGTACTGTTACGATTAATAGTAAATTTTAGTCTTATTAACATCTAATATTTTGAAGTAACTGCTATTTACTGTCCTATTTCAAAAGTTCTATCGAAAATCGATTTATTACATAATAATAATAATCGACCCATTTGTCATTCCACTGTTGGAATATAGGTCTCCTCTCACATTGAGAGGGTTAAGGCCATAGTCTCTAAGGCCCTAATATAATGCATGTATACTGCACGCAGAAATCAACTTGACACTTGCGAGGAACGCGCTTCCTCTCGTGCCGTCTTACCAATGTCTATAGTAGGGACAGTAACTTAGTTATTCTTATACGCCGGCGTAATAAATCGTTATCTTATTAAAATAAAACCTAAAATATGTCAAAAATAAACAAATACACGCGTAGTATATTATCTTATTAAAATAAAACCTAAAATATGACAAAATGAAACAAATACTTTTTTTGCAGTTAGTACCGCGCTATTACGTCTGACAGTGAAGCTCCTAGATAACTTCTGCGAGTTATATGTCTTATGTTAGGAACGTCCATTACTCGTTTATAAATTTCTGTGGGTACTACTACCGTCCCTAAATAAGACTGTTGCAATTAAGCCTCCGGCTGACTTCTCTGCTGTCTGCGGTGTTGTTAACATTGTATTAGGCGTGTTCTCAGTTGGTTCGATCGTGTTGTTTGAGTATTTGAATTATTTAATTAAATTATTCAGAATAAGCTTTTGTTCCAAGTGTGATTTATAGATTTGTTAATAAGAATTATAAATTGTTATCGTTCTTCTTAGCGTGTCGATGACAAACACATTTTAAGTCCCTAAATGGTTTTAGCCCAGAATTTTGCCACGCTGACTGCCGTTATTGTTGTTATTTATTGTTATCGTTTGTTGGAATACAGTTTCTTTAAAGCAAACTTACTTCCGATCCTAAATTATAACGTATATATTGAATACGTAAAACGTGTATACGTAAACGTATATATTGAATCCTTAATTAACTAAACGGAAGAGCACCTTTGCGTATATCTATCGACGTACCTACTGTACAAAGGTAGATAATGGCGACGGGAGCCACTCGGTGTTTGCTTATTGCGCAACACAGAATTTTTGTTCAATCTATTATAGACTCAAAGTTCAATCCGATTCAGCCCATCTAATACGAGATACGTCCATGTTATCACCTGGTGCATCGCGGCAGAAATAAGAGCAATGGTCGCCTGCAGCGCGCCCTCGGCAATGTACGAAGGTGCGTTTTTAAGTTCGCGGAATGGAAGGCTAGGTTATTAGTTAAGGTGATTAGCGGAATGACAGCGAGTTAAGCAACTCATTATTACCATAAATACTCAGTTTTATCTTAATCGGGCCATTAGTCCTTGAACTGTCGTCGATCAAACAACTCAATCTGGAAGAGTCTGAATTATGGAAAAAATCGAGTAGGTATTGCGTCGTTACAAAGTGGCATAGTCTCTTTACTTTAAACGAGGTAGAGTCTCATTTGAAAACGACTCACGCTCCGGGCGGCCGATTGAGGTGACTACTCCGTAAATTATTCACAAAGTCGAAAAATTTATATTAGAAGATGCCAGAATAAAGAAGAAACAGCTTACAGAGATGGTTGGAGTATCGGATACGACAAATTTTAAATTCTTCATGATCATCTTAGCATGACAAAGGTCAGCGCAAGTTGGGTGCCGAGAATGTTTACACCGCCTCAAAAACAACACCGCGTGGAGTGTTCTCGCATGTTTTTGGACCTCTGTAGTGAAGAGAAGGATGGACTATTAAGTTGAATAGTTACTGGAGACGAAACTTGGGTTCATTATTTTGAACCTGAGCGTAAACAGGAGTCTATACTGTGGCACAAAAAGGCACACCCCCACACAAGAATTTTAAAGAGTAACAGTCGGCTGGAAAAGTGATGGCGACAATTTTTGGGATTCAGAAGGGATTCTGTTAATGGATTATAAAGGCGTCACCATAACCGGAAAATACTGTGCTTCAATCTTGGAGAGGTTGAAAGAATCTATCAAAGAAAAAAGAAGGAGAAAATTAATAAGACTTCCAACCATCCTGTATGAGCCGTATTTTGTGCGAATAAAGATTATTATTATTATTGGCAATAGCAATTAGTGTATTAAGAAGTGTGAAGGTGCATGTATACATTTTGATATCTGCTATTTCGTAAGATGTACAGATATCTTATCAAAGTTTAAATATTTTAATAACTTAAGTATGGGCAACGAGATAAAACCTTATTAATCGATATAATGAGGCTGTTATCTATCCATTTTCATCAACTTAGTAACATGGATTATATTAATGATCAAGTAATCGTATAAAAAGGAGTGCTTAATATGACAAAGTCGATGATTTCCAATTCCTGTCATGATGAAGCTGTTGGTTGTGACTCTGGCGGCCCTCGCGGCCGTCGTCGTGGCTGAAGAGGTGCTCGACGTCCCCGAGTACAACACGGCCTATGGATACCTTGTCAAATATGGTATTCCCGAGGCAGAGCGCATCCAAAGGGCCGAGGAGGAGTACTTGAAAGCAATTGCCGAATCGAGAATTGTCGGCGGCGCCCCCGCCCGTCCCGGGCAGATACCATACCAGGCAAGTCGTGTGTATAATATACGAACTCCGAATAATGTCGTTTCGACAGACATACAACTTTTATTCTGCCTCAGTGTAATTTCTTTTGAAATGAAATTTTTTAGTATTTAATTTTATCTCACTAAATACAAACATGATACATTTTGAACGAAATATCCTTGCAGTGCCCTATTTGGCTTTAACATTGACTACTAATGATATCTCCAGGCCGGTCTCATCGCCGATATCAGAGGTCAAACTGGTCGAGGTGTGTGCGGCGGCAGTCTCATCAGTATCCGCAGGGTGATGACCGCTGCTCACTGCTGGTTCGACGGTCGCAACCAGGCTTGGAGGTTCACCGTCGTCCTGGGCTCCATGCTGCTCTTCAGTGGCGGTACCCGCATCTTCAGCGAAAATGTCGTCATGCACAACAACTGGCGCCCCGCGACCATCACAAACGACGTGGCCGTCATCTACCTGCCCATCGCCGTGTCTCTTTCAAGTGAGGAGTTTTGTGACAAAAATTCTGTTTTTTAATTGAACATATGTGGAAGGAGAAACGGTAGACAATAATCGATTGTTCATTGCCAGGTACCATCAACGTGGTGTCGCTGCCGGCCGGCGCCGAGCAGAACGAGAACTTCGTGGGCAACCGTGCCATCGCGTCCGGCTTCGGGCTCACCAGCGACGGTACCTACATACATACATTTTAGTTTGGGATTTGGACGAAAAGGACTATTTTGCCTCTGCTTCATGAAATTAACGTTTTTTAAGCAACATTACTAGCGAAAACTCCTCTACAGGTGGCTCAATCTCGACCAACCAGTTCCTGAGCTACGTGAACTTGAACGTGATCGCCAACTCCGTGTGTTCGGTCGCCTTCCCCGCGGTCATCCAGTCCTCTAACATCTGCACCAGCGGCGTGGGCGGCACCAGTACCTGCAGCGGGGACTCCGGCGGCCCACTCGTCGTCATCAGGAACAACCGCCATATCTTGGTATGTTTCTGTGGTAGCTCTAATCCTACAGTATCTTTTCCATTTATGCAGGCTAAATAAGATCACACTCCGGCTCTCGACCCAAAAATATTGTTCGATGTCAGTAAATTGTAATGGTTGCGTCAATCCTTCCAGTCCAAGCTTGGTAACAAAATGTACTTGAAGGTTAGCAATTTCTAATATAAGATAATTGAGCGTGTCCAATAATGACTCCCCGGATAAAACGAATACACGTGTAACGCAATAGTAGTCATTCGGTTCCCGCTAACCCTGTATCCCGGCAGATCGGCGTGACGTCGTTCGGCTCGGCGCTGGGCTGCCAGCGCGGCTTCCCCGCCGCCTTCGCCAGGGTCACGTCCTTCATGAACTTCATCGTTCAACACCTCTGAGCTACGCTACTGTACGTCGTAATAAAGAACGCTGTTTTACAAATGGAAGGCAGCTCAATATTATGTAAACAAATGATGAACTTACTTTTCGTTATTATTTCTACAACCCATATCTTATATCCATACCCATATCTTCCTTTTTATAGCCATAGGCTCACGTTTGACCAAAATCCTAGATAATTTATTTTTTAATTGGGAAACAAACAATATGGTATTACATTAATCAAAGACACAGGAATTTTGTACATACATCAACAAAGTTTCCACTGCTCACTAATACAGTTAGGTTAGTGGTGCATCAAAATGATGGAGTAATATTAGCTACACATTTTAGCTCGGTTTAGCATTTTAGCTTTTAGCATTATGGTGACCGAGATGCTGCCTAAAATGCCTATTCACGCTTGTCTTGAATTAATCGACAAACATACTCTCACCGCACTAAACACAAAACCAACACTGCTCACGGAGCCCCGTTTAACACAATAACCACGGCAAAAAATGAGTGGCTGCCCAGTTACTTGTCGGCTTCAACAGCTGTTTTAGATGAAACTATGTATATTGAAACAATATTGTGCCTTCTGGAACAATACTGATGTAACCTAACATATAATTTCGTAACTCTGTGTATATCGTCTGTATTAATTTTTATGTACATCATTTCTGCATAAAAAACTAAATTAATTGATGAGTAACGACGTATGGTGAATAGTAATAAGAGGCACATAATAATAATAAAATCGACCCATTTATCATTCCACTGTTGGAATATGGGTCTCCTCTCATATTGAGAGGGTTAAGGCCATAGTCTGCCACGCTGGCCAAGT
>DWME01008079.1:0-12029 GCA_018244795.1 Parelbella ahira ahira
CTGGCAAAGTATCCAATTATAAACACAGAAACCGCGTATATTATTTGTTATGTCAATAAAAAATGTAATATAAAATTTATGATCTCTTAATCATATGCATAGTTATATAATTCTTTTAAATACCGCGCGCAGTTCGTGCGTGTATCTTTCCATGTGCCTGTATCCAGTATAGAAAAAACATGGCACATTCATAACTTTTTTTTTATCTTGGCAATAGCAGGTCGACCTTGTTGGCCTGGACACGTTCATGAGTTTTGACTATTTACTGCAAATTTGTATTAAATATATAAAGAGTACCTTGATATCTCACAATTTATAGCCTAACTTCAAACTTTTACACGTACATACATACATATCTTCGCTCCAAGTTCCTTACGGGGTAGGCAGAGAGCATGGAGTACCAAGTATAATAATTGAACATGTTTATATAATTAATACCTGGGTTCGATTTCCGGGTCGGGTACTATTAGATTTTTCTTAGATATTCTGATAGAAATTTCAAGTAGGTACTGGTCCGGTGTGTGAATCTATGCCCGGTGTACGGCATTTGGCTAACCACATATAGTGGAACGTAAAAGTAACTGGACAAATGTGGAAATGAACTACATTCCTCCGCATACACCCCCAAGGATTACAGGCGGGGAATAGAACCCAGGGCCCCTCGATACTTACAACCAACTCGACCAACGAGGCAGTCAATGTAAAGTAAAAATAATTTATCATTCCTCACGTAACCTGTTTTGATAGGCATTTATATTACCTTCCAAGCGTGACACAAAAATGAAACAATAAAGAAAACAATTTAATAACCGAAGAATATTTTACGAACTTAACGTTCTTTCGCTTAGTAACTAAAATTTTTTCTCCTGAGCTCTTTAATCTCATAACAACATTCATCACAAGTTTAATAATCGCTACGAACTTGAAACGAAGATAACAATACTAGGCGTGTTATTTTAATATCTTTTTACGGAATACATTCAACGTAGAATAGGTTATAGTTAGAGAATAGGTGGTGAGCCTATTGCCATGCACCGGGCATCCAGAGTCCGAATCACTACTAGAAATTCTAAACTAGAATAATCCAATAGCACCCGACCCCGGATTTGAGCCCAGGACCTACTCGACAACGACGCAGTCTCCTTACTTCTAGGTATAATTTTCATGTGGGTTATGCATTATTGTACTGGTCACATGACACTATATGAGTAAATCTTGAAAATATATAAAGCGCTTATAACCCAATTATTCTGTTTTGTATGTCCTGCAATAACTGTAAAGATACTAATTTTAATCACTAATTTTATATAATTCCATAACTTATTTTTCACAAAAACGACAACATCGTATAACGTACTGATAGCTATGTGCCTTGCCCTTCTCTTCTTTGATCATATCCACGGTCTCCTGGTTGCCGGAAGTGTTGATGTCCACACACACCACCACAGCGCCCAGCTTAGCGAACCGCAGCGCCATCTCGCGGCCCATTCCGTGACCAGCACCTGTTATCTAAAAAAAGAAGCAAAAAAATATTGCAAGTTTGAGAAGTGTTAATATACATAGGTCCCCAGTTACGTCGATGTAAAATGTCGATTGAAAATGAATATGGTTATAAAGGCATACATACATTGAGCTGTTTGTAATTGCAGTTACAACGACAATGTATGGTACCATCAGTACAAGCAATACAAAAAGTATTCTTAAAATCAAATTTAATATTTGTTCTGAAATCTCCGCTTTTAAATCATAGCTACGATAAATTATTGAATTTCGAAAAACCCGCTAGACAGTTAATATCCTTAATATTTTATTCTTTATGAATTTTTAAAATTTAAACAAGATGCACACCGTAACAAGATTAAAATATGTATAATATGAATTTTATATATATAGCGTCGGTTATGCTAGATCGTAAGGTATAATTTAAGGTATAATTAACTTAAATGAAAAACCTTATAATTCTTTCAATATACATAAGAGTAAAAAAATCTTATTAGAGATATGAGATTATTAAAGATATTTGTTGAAACGGTGGGATCCCGTGTCCGCGGGTGTGTTGTGGACAGCGTAGCTGTATATATTCGTTTTTATACAAAACAAGAAGCTAACAGTTACGAGTGGCCGCTTCCACCTGTTGGTAATTAAGTAATACCCCGATAAAGAATATAAGAATACGATTTATGATGTTGGTTAGTTTAATCAATCATCATCATCATCATCATCATCAGCCTATTTCAGTTCACTGCTGGACATAGGCCTCCCCCAATGAGCGCCATCGCGCCCTGTCTTCGGCTTGTCGCATCAATTGTTTAATCAATAATGTTCGTTAATTACACTTCTAGTTACTTATTTTTAATTGGTAATAGAATAATAGGAATAGGATTATCTATAACATTAGTCAAACTAGTATATATTAAGATGAATAAAATCAGTATTTGTACAATCTATGTATAATTGGTTACAGACTACACACTAGAAATAAGATTTGTCGACTTTAGTATAAACGAGTTTTTTTAAGAACAAGTTCTTCATGATACTAATATGTAGGTATCGATATTTATAGATGTTGCACGCCACTGAGCTCGATCTTCAGCTCTTCGCATCCAACCACTGCCAGCCACTTTGCGAATATCGTCACTCCACCTGGCTGGAGGGAGTCTTACGCTACGTTTGCCAAGTCGTGGTCTCTACTTCAGAAGACGTCTGCTCCTGCTCCTATCGGTTCTTTGACAGATGTGACCAGCCCACTGCCACTTCAACTGGCTAATGAGCCTTTGGGCTATGTCAATAACTTTGGTTTTCTGTCATTGTGGTATGCCATTGGTGAGGCCTATGTCCAGCAGTGGACGGGAGTAGGCTGATAATGATGATGACGATATAAATAATGTTGGAAAATATGTACCTTTGCTCGTGGTCCACCAGTGTGTCGGTGAGCGGCGGCGGCGCGCGCTCGGGGCTGACGTGCTGCAGCAGCAGCGACAGCAGCGCGCTGGCGTTGTGCGCGCGCTCCTGCACCTCCATGTCCTCGCTGCACAGCAGCGGCTGCATGCCGCTCAGGGTCTCCTGAATCACCTGGGTACAGACAACTGAATCATCAATTTTGTCTTATTTAATATTTCCGTACATAATATTAATTAGGAACATTAGGAAAGCCACGAAAGAAAACGTACAAGCATCTGCTTGTTCCTTGAAAATTTTTTTTTCAGCAGATCGGGAACTAAATGAGCGATTTATATCTATATAATAAACAATTGTTATTTACATTTGATAAATCCAATATTTTGATCTGTCCTATGAAAATCATTTTTATACTGTAAATTATATCTATTGTACCACTAAGTATTTTCAATTAACTGCTGTAAAATGAAAAACAGAAATTCAACTGAATTTTTTTTGTTAAATTTTTTTAGGTCGTATATTTATTATTAATTTTATGAAATCAATAAATTTCTAGTGCAGCTAGTAAGCTTTAATTTATTTTACTATAAAAGATACACGAAACTGATACACGCGAAGAAGAAAACTTTACATGTTTTCTTAGCTTGACCTTGCTGGATTAAAACTAAGACCACTGACATTTTAATCCCTTCCTGCTGACCGCAATTAGCGTCAACATAGAATACTAATTGGAACTGTGTAAATACAGTACAGCGCCGTACGACATTTGTACACGTTCGTGTAGTTTGATAGGTTTAAAAGCATGTTGAAATCGCATTACCGTTAAGGCTGCGTCGTGGTCGTCGCGGCGCTCGTAGATGAGCAGCAGCTTGGCGCAGAGCTTGAGCGCGGCGTGCGCGCAGACGGCGCGCGCGCGCAGGTGTCCGCCGCCGCCGCCGGCGGGCAGCGCCGCGCACGCGGCCAGCGGCGCCAGCGCGGCGCGCAGCTCGCGCTCCTCGCCGCCGTACTCCGCCAGCACGTAGGCGGCCGCGTAGAGCACCTCGCGCGAGGCGGGCCCGGGCGGCGCGGCGGCGGCGCGCGCCACCAGCGCGCCGCTCTCGCGCGCCGCGAACGCGCGCACCGCCGCCACGCGCGCGCCCACCTCCGTCAGCTGCGCCGCGATCGTGCACCCTACCTCGCAACCACGCAACCGCGCAACCGCGCACATGCTATGTACGGAACGTTTCAAACATATGTGCCACCCTATGTGATACGAAATTCTGTCACTCTTTTATTTTTACTCGTTTATTATTTAGAGAAGCGTGCGAAGTCTACTTCGTGAGGCCCGCTCGATGGTATGACAATAATATTACTTAACTTATTTATTATTCGTTTATAAAATACACGTTAAGTGTTATATTTTTAGATGGAGTAGTAACTGAGAAAAAAACTAGATGCAGCTGGATTCTGAAGACCCAGTACCGTAGTCCAGGAGCGATGGCTACGATTATATAATAATAATATCTCGCAATATCTCCACGCGGAAAGATTAGGAGATATACATATAAATGTCGAGTAGTGAACTTGCAAAGATTAATGGATGAATGAGTTGCCGATTACCGTGCTTGGCGCTGGTTTCCATCTCGGTGAGCTCGGCGAGCACGGTGACGTACCACTCGAAGTCCAGCACGTGCTGGTAGTTGTTCTGCGAGCAGATCTCGATCATGCGCGTGAGCAGCTCGTCGCGGTACAGCGTGCCCTCCGCGCGCTCCATGTGCACCATCAGCTTTTTCACTATCTCCATTAGATTCTTCTTCGACACCTATAAGAAAAAAATAATCAACCCATTTATCATTCTACTTTTGTAATATGGGTGTTTACTTTCATATTGACCCATATTGAGAGGGTTAAGGCCAAATGCGGATTACTAAACTTTACACATCTTATATATTTTTTTATTTTAATTCTAAGGTCTGCAGGTATTTTCAAGATGTTTTCTTTCACCGTTAGCTAGTGATATTTACACTTAAAACGCACTTTTGTAAAGAGGTGCACGCCATGGATTTGAACCTAGCACCCCCGGAATTAAAGACTAAATTCTTAACCACTAGGCTATCACTGCTTAATTATTTTTAAAATATGTATTAAATTTATCATTAGGTCACACTACCTGTAGTCTCCTATTTTGGCCATGTACGGATTGGCAGACTTCACACGCCTTAAATCTCATTCATAGAGGAAAACCGTTTCAAACAATGGAATGATGAAAGGGTTCAAAAAACATAAAGCATGTTTAAATATAAATTGATATTTTGCAATTATACTTGAATTCATTGCAATTTTACTTGAAAATGAAAAATAAGAAAAATGATAAAGAAGAAAAGAATATAAAAGTGCAAAAAATATTTACATCCACGTAAAAAAATCGTTCTACATTTATATATCATAACTTACCATCCCATAGAGCAGGCCTAGGGCTCTTAGCCTGATGGACTCGTCTTTATCGTCGAGACAGGCCAGCACCAGGTCCTTGTGCGCCTGCACCGACTTGGGGTGCGACTTCAGTATCCGCGACATCGCCAGCAGGCCGAGGTACTTTACTGAAAAGGTAAGCAATTGTATTATAGACATAATTAGCTATAACACATCAATTAATGTGAATATTTAATTAATCGAATCGAACTGTATCTATTTAATCGTTAAACTGAATCGTTAATTTCCTAAAAACAATGTTGTTGCTGAAGATGACGATGACGATGTCGATGACATAGACAAATAATGAAACTTACAGTTCTGGTCGCTATCCTCTATAAGTATCCTGAGTTTCTGCACGCAGAGCTGCACGGAGGCGGCGTGGCCCGGCATGCCGCTGCTGATGCTGATCAGCACCGCGATCACCGTGTTGATACATTCATATAGCAGCGACATCGCTGACGTGCTGCCGAATATACCAATGGACATCAGGTTTTTTTTTAAATAACACCAAGCTCATGCCTGACTAAAGTTTCACTTTTGGTAACAGAGGTGGACAAAAATAAATGTCTTAGAGTTTAGTTTCTGTTTATAGCTCGTAAAAGGGAGTTAAAAAATTAACTTCATCTTGTTCCTATCTTAAAACATTTTATATTCATACCCTACGATATTGTCCCATAACAGGAGCAGTGAAAAAAGAACGCCCTTGCCTATATATGTACTTTAGATAAGAATAAAAACTCCAAATTATACATAAGACAATATCTGTAGTAAAAGACAAAAGTAATTAGTATCACACAAATATAAACAGTAAATAATATAACCTGTAGATATATTTTAAAATATAACCTTAAGTATTAAAATAGTTTATTTTTCAAGTTCTACCTTATAGGTGCAATTATGTGTGCAGACAGCTCTTTGTACTTATTTGTACTTATATCTGTATAGTGCACTTCACACTGAGAATGCACTTCAGCTTTAATAATAACAGGAATATATTGAGTGTGTGAATTATTGGCTACTCCTCAATAAAGCATGAACATATTGTGAAGACAAAACAGTATAAATTAATTATGCCACTTGGTGAGCACGTTCACATTGTGATAACTAACAAAGCTACTAACAGTATAACAAAACAATTTCTAAAACAAAAATAAAGCACAAACTTGAAAAGAAGCAGTGGAAGCTGTTGTTCTGACACATACACAGTACATAGACACTAGCAATACAAACATAAATTGTTCCTGCGATGACATCATGGGTCATTTCACGCTAATTTCCCTTCACCCCATTGAGTCCAAATAAAGAAGAGGTTACTAAGTAAATATTCAAGGATCATCGTGTGTCCGACTCACCTATGTATTAAATTAGTTAATGGTTCTATCAGTTTCTTGCCAAGTCGGGGCTCTAATGGGGTTAAGGCACCAAACTGGAACAAATACAATGATACTACATAAGACTAGCTTATGTTAATGATTGGGCGCTAGATCAATGATCTTCTAATTGTAATTTAGAGATTTAGGTCTATAAATTTGAAATTTTGTACTATATTGTGTAATTTCTTTTACACTGTTATCGAACTCGAGATTATGTATTTAATTTTTCGCAGCGAAAATAAGAAAAAAATGTGTGACATGCCAATTCTCGTGTTTTGTCTCATTTGTGTTATTTATAACCGATTAAGTGACATTATTACAAAATTTGCAATGCCAAATTATAATCTTTATTTTTAATGCAAAATGTACATAATGTACATACAAGTTGAATATATGTAAATTTAATGGTATCATAGCCTATTTGCTATGTTCTTTATGTGGCAAAGAAACACTATTTGAGCACTTGCAAATTATGAATAAGTGGTTGTGTTCATTCAAAAGTCCATATTTCTTATGTGTTTAGGGTGTGGTGGATGAATCTAGCAGCTGGTAAACTCTCTTCGTAAAGTTTCGCAAATGGTACCTGCAAATTAGATCTATGAGGCTTTGAGTTATTTTTCTTCCGATATCAGGTTCATACTGAGTCATTAAACCAAACTGTGGAAAGTCACAACACCAGTAAGATTAGAACAATGAATAGAATGTGAACTGATCAGGAGTCCTGCTTGCTTGTTAATTATAGATAAAATGAAGAATTTGTTGTTAGTGTAAAAGAACATTTTTTTATAATCTGTAAGTATTACATTTAAGAAATTGTTATATTATAAAGACCAGACAACTTATAAGCAGTTAATTAACTCATTCACATGAGCAGAATAAATGATATTGTTTTAGAACATTAACAATGCATACAGTACATACTATTGTCACATACCAGTTTAATGATTTTAATCAACATCCAATTGTTGGTAGATGTTGTCATTAATTTAAAGAAGACAGGTGCAAGAGACAAATAGTTCTTTGGGTTCTTTCTTGCCAATTCACACACTACATTCACAGCGGCCGACTGCACACCTATAAAAAGTCAACAAACATGAACATGACATCATGACAGTTACGGCTCCTTAGAGGACTTAAGGGCACATTCAAGCCTATATGTTTTATGGAACTAACTTGTTTATTCACAATATCAAATTAAACTATATTTGCAGCTTAACATTACACACACCAGACCAGACATTGGCATGTGTGGGAGTGTGCTAGCACATTAACTAATTAAACCCCATTGATATTAATACCTATCAAATATTGTTAATGTAAGACATAATAAATGTAAGACAGTGTAATAATTTCTAACAGATAGTGTAGAGAGTCTTGCAGTAAAAACATATATGTATATTTGTTACAAGTGCCTGACGATACACAAATTAAACATATCTAATGTCACCTGGGTCTGGATCTTCTAATTTCTCTTTTAATTTAGGGAAGGCTGGCCTGAGTGCCTCTGGATATCTTAAGAAAACCTTGTACATCATCAAGACTGCTTTCATTCTAAGGTAAGGCTTAGTTGAACTCATCTGCAACATTACACTGTATATAAAACATATTTAAAATGTGACTAACTATACATAATATTTCACAGCAAGAATCATATCTCAATTCAAAATTTAAGTTATGCATGGGTGGGCCATATAGATATTTTGAAATAACCTATTTTTAATTGTACTAGATACTATTTAGTATAGTACTTTGTACTGTACTCCAAGATAGTGAGTTTTTCTTTAGAGATCCTTAGAAAATGTATTCATGTTTATGATAATGCTCACTAAATACACTTCAAATAAAACTACGATATTGACACTCAATATCATATGAATGTCCAGATTTAATGGAAATGTGGACATGTGACATCAATTACAGACAAGATCCTTGAGCTATTTTGTGTTGCACAGTCTAAAGAGCAAAATCTTACACATATCACTGAATAGCAACATCAATAACATTGACTACTAAAACACTAAGGAAATTGTCTACAATACTGGCAAAATGCAGGGTGGTACACTATGTTACATTAAAATATACATATGTACATAAAAACATAATTACAATCTGGTAGCCAAGAAGAAAGCACAATACAATGGGTTACTGAGAAACACAATTATTATATTTTTGCTATAACTTTACAATCATCATCATCATCATCAGCCTATATCAGTCCACTGCTGGACATAGGCCTCCCCAATGAGCGCCATTGCGCCCAGTCCTTGGGTTGTTGCATCCAGCATCTGCTTGCAGCCTTTCGGCCACCAGGCTGGAGGATGTCCTATGCTATATTTGTTGAGCCGTGTTCTTCACTCCAGAAAACACCTACTCCACCAGTTGCCAGTTCTTCGCAGATATACCCAGCCCATTGCCACTTCAGAGAGCTAATCCTTTCAGCTATGTTGGTGACCTTCGTTCTCTATCATATAGTATCATTTCTGATCCTATCCTTCAGAGAGACTCCGAGCATAACTCACTGAGCAACTTTGAACGGGTGGAGTAAGCGCACCATGAGTGTCTATGTTTCAGCTACATATGTAAATACTGGTGGGACACACTGGTTGAAAACTTTAGTTTTCAGACACTGGTATTGATAACAGAAGACTGCACACATTTTACCAAGTGCTGCCCAGCCTAACTGAATTCTCCTCTTGAACTTTACAATGGTAATAAAAATTTCATACAAACCAATGTCATAATATCATTAGCCAAATCTCTTGCTAAGTCATGAGATATGAAACAGCTGAGTCCACTAAGCGCCAACCCAGCTTCATACTGGTTCTGGGCATTCAAATCTTTTCTTATCATATTTGTAGTGAGCATAAGTAACTCAGAGTCTGCATGGAAAGACTGACTAGCTGCTAAGTAACCAATTCTCTTGTAAGTAAACTTATTTGAACTCATCACTTCTATAATATTAAATATTGCCCATGATATATCATATCCCAACATCTGAAGCTGAAATAACAACAATGTTATAAATTCCCTTAGAAATATTTTTATTAACTTGAAATCAATGAAATAATAACAGTACAACAATATTTTTAAAAGTAGTAATTGATGAAAATATCAAGATCAAGTTAAAACTACGAAATATAAATAATCGACGATATATTTGTCTTACACAAATATCGACAGTACTGTGGAGCCTATCGAGGACAACAAGAGAACTAAGTGAATTAAAAATATCAACAGATTAATATAATTTAAAGCAATTTTTTACAGAGTTTCCGATACGGGGTACTTACATATGTTAGTTTGGCGACGGCATTGGCTTTCACTCCTATATTATCTTGTCGCAATTCTACCTTTATTTCTTCCATACATTGTGCTATGTACTTCGCCTAAAATGTCAACTCACATTTAATAACCAAACTTCCTGAATGTGATTGAATTAATTTTATTACTATTTAAATTATCTGAAGATTTATTCCATTTAAATAAATAAATACCTCATTATCTTTGTTATTCCTGATTCCACGAACCAAATCTGTTAAATTTTTATCGAACATCCTTTCGAAGTTCCCTTTAACCTTTTTTAATGCCATCTTGTTGAATATACCTCTAGAACACTTACAATCATAACTTAGCTATCCCTAAAAATTAATTTTTGTAAACGTAAAAACACGAAAATCAAATAAACCTATTTCGTGATCGTGTCAAATGGAATAATTAAAAATTGACAATGTACTGACATCCCATCATATCAATCTGTTTGTTTGATGTAAAGTTGGAAAATTCTAAACTAACTTTAATTTGAATACACCCAAAGATTATTAGTTATTTTCTAATAATATTTTTTAAAAATAAATGTGAGTTTGATAATTTTGATTCATAAGTGTAATGAATAAAGATAAATCAATTTATAAATAGTAAGGATACAGATGATTAAAGTTTCAGAGGATGCTGATGTAGTTGTTAGAAAGTAGGTACCTACATAGAGCTTGGCAAGAAAGTCATGAATTTAATAAGACGTCATTATCGTGCATATTTGGATTTTTCTAATTTAGAATATCTAGTAGTGACTCGGAGTCTGGAATTGTGAAATTCTGGAATTCTGGAATCGGGAAGAAACTAATAATAATCAGAACTCCATAGAGATCATCCGCGATAAATAATGATCGCACCTCATAAAACCAGTCAATATGCACATTAATTAAAAGTTGAAAAATAAACGAAGTATCAAAACCGTTCTTGTCGGGTTATATAGGGTTGCAATATACACGATAGTTGCGCCCCTATTAAATTCACGACATTCTTGTCAAGGTGTACGTAAAAAACTTACAAATGTATGGCCAAAAGAAAGAATTCCAGAACTACGTCAACCTGTAGGAAAGAAATGTCAAATAATGTACACAAAAATGCTACAAACATTACTGAACCGATACAGTTCGTTGGTACATATTGTAAAATAATAAGTGAACAATATCTTGTTAATGTGATATTTAAAAATGATACTCTTTTTAAGTGAATTACAGAAGACTCATTTAAGTTTATTACATCGTCACTCGGCACAGGGTATTACAATTTTTTATATTATGATATTCATCCATTCTTTTGTTATTATATCGGCGACACGATAACATAATAATTCTCTTTTTAACTTTTCGATAGATGAATAACATTATATATTGTAAATTAAGGCGTATACTTAAGAAATGTTATTCCTATTAGTTATACAAACTGACTATTATACAAATTTCGTGTGTATTTACATATATGATAAAGTTATGTATCGAATCCCTACTAATATTATAAACTAGCGATACCCGTGCGAATAATTCGCATTAAATAAGTATAATAATTATCATTCTACAGAATTAAAAAATTGTTCATTTTATTTATTACAAAACTTCTTTATAAACAAATTTTTGAAGTGTAGATAAACTCATCTGTAATCATTTGCTTATTATTTTCGGTAATTGATACAGTAAAATTTTTAATAAATCAAAATTTAAGGCAGGCATTCGTTTCTAATTTTGCATACTTAGAACGTTCTTCTTTTTGTAATATGTATATTATGAAGCTCAGATGACAGATCAAATCAATGAAGATTTTCTTTTACCAAAATTTATATATAGAGGCGCAAGTATCAAAAGCTACAATTAATTAATTTACCAAAACAAAAGCAATAATAAATTTTTTAGTTGTTGTTGCCGGTAGAGCAAGCAATTAACTATAAAATGATATATAATTTATGTGGAGTAATTGTGAGGTTTTTTCCAAAAAGGGAGGCAAACATCTTAACCTTAACATATTAAT
>DWME01008080.1:0-12028 GCA_018244795.1 Parelbella ahira ahira
TGGACATAGACCTCACCAATGCAGCTGAGCTCGATCTTCAGCTCTTTGCATCCAATCACTGGCAGCCACTTTGCGTATATCGTCACTCCACCTAGCTGCAGGGCATATCTGATTATAACTACCTTTAATTTTGAAGATGTACATAAGGCTTAATACAAAATTAAGAATGTACGAGAAATACCAATTAATAATTTCATCAATAAAAATAAAAACTAATACAGAATTAAAACAATAATGAAAAAGATACACCTATAATTGGCATCAATCATTTATTTGCAGAGAAAATGATCATTATTAACAGACAGGGTAACCATTTTAAACTGAAAAATGGTATAAGCAATAAACCTTTTATTATCTACAAGAAAATCATTTAACAAATCACTTGATCACTAAATACACTAAAACTGTTGCTTGAACATAAACATTCTAATCCTTGGAGAAATCACCCACCCTATCATAAATCTCATCACCGGTCTCCTTGTTGATTCTCAAGTATTTGTTGACCATTGGCCTGTAGTAGTATGCCTGGTAATCATGACGTTCAGACATTTTTGCAAGAATCTGCTTCTCGAGTCTACGAAGCTTGATTCTCTGCTGTTCTTCATCCAAAAAGTGCAAGAACTTCTCATATTCCTGGAAAACAAATACAATAACTATTATTGTTTTTCATATTTATTTGTCCATAGTTCATTTGATTAACAGAATTTTAACATTAATGATTATATTTCATAATAATGACAAAAACATATATTATATGCCCTCCAGAACACAAAAATAATTATGGAAATTAGCCTTTTGCAGTCACCTGTCCAAGAGCAGACGGCACTTAGTATTACTTAACTTTACAAATCCCTCGTGACCAGCAACAATATCAACAGTGCCACAGTTGCTTATCTGGATTCCAAGCACTTCATACACTTAACACACACACACACATATAATTTTGTAACTTACCTGCTGTGGACTGTTGTGAATATACCTAGCAATGAATCGTGTAACAGGGTGGCGATGATACTCCCAATGCTTGGGCACGTAATCTTCAGGGATTGGAGTCAGCTGAGCTGGCCCGATAAACACATTGGTGTAAAACAAAATCACACCAACGGGGATTAAGCCAACCATAAGATAATAGTGGAACATGTCCTTAAATTTATGCCATTGCCACCTGGAAAGCAAAAAAAATCTTTAACAGTGAATGATTATTAAACAGTGCTTTAGATATATTTTAATAAACCACCACATATTATAATAACACATATATAAAATACATAAATTTATTTACATTGTGTGAAAATAATTAAAACATAAAAATATTGCAATGATAAAATCGTCATATTTGATGACATTTCTGATATTTGCAGGATTAACGACCTTAATGTACATTTAATTTATAAATTAAAACGGAGTTTCAATTCGCGTTGTAAAGAAAAAATGTAAAATTGTAATAGTTAAACATCCAACGCAATATATTGTATAATAATCAATACACATAAATAAGTATGGTTAGAGTGGTTAGATAATCAGTGCTCCGACGAGGTACCTTGATGGCTGCAATGCCATTGTTTTCTGGCCATGAGCACCATTAAGGATATTGCTGGTAGTAAATTTTGCATTTTGCGCTATAAACGGTGTTTTTGTGTGATTTTTAATCACATTTATGCCGATAGATCGGCCTAAAGCGCTCCAGGACACCATCTTGCTGTTTTGACTGATTTGACAGTCTGACTGTGACACTACCGACAGTGCAAATGTAAAATGACAAATTGTCAACAATACAGAAGAAAAAGAATTTCATTAAACGTGCGATGATTTCTTTCTGACTGCCGAAGAAACAATAATAATATTGCGGCGTAATAAGGCGTTAACTGAGTTAAAACTGAATAGTCCAATATCAAACGCGATTTTTGAACGTACTTTTACTCAAGCATCGTATAAACTACAATTTGGTTATAGCCATTCTTGACACTGATCAGTTAAACTAACAGATAACAAAAAATTTTGTTCGCTTTTGTACTTCTAAACCTAATTGCACTAATTGTATTATTTTATCATTTTGATATGCAAGTATAAGCGGTTATATGCAATGTAAATATTTTTATTAATAGTTATTTTTTGAGGATATTGTCTTATTACAACTTACAACCGAAAATATGAAGGGGAACTATTAAACCAAACATTGTTTTAAAAATTTATTCGACTATAAATAACTAATATGTACGCAATATATTTATGAACTTTAATGAAAAAATTATAAAATTGAATTTTAATTTATTTTATTAAAATAATTGCTGCAACAAATAAAAGTATTATTTGCGGTAGATATAAATTTACTTAGGAAATATTCTGTTCGGTGTTCATATATTAGTACATATAAAGTACACCCACCTGTTGATATATACTTTTTAACAATACAAAAAACAATGCGCGAAAATATTGATTTTTCTACTGAGCATCTCTCAGGGCGTGAGTAGACTGATAAGCTGTGCGTACTCACCCACTCACAACCTTTTAGTGATACGCAGTAAATTCCATTTTAACCAAAATAATATTTTATATTACTCATATAACTTATTGTTCCGTACTAGCGCTTATTAATTTAATAAGAGTTATAACAATATGATTTTTACACTTGGTTGACATGGAAGAACTTCTTCAGGATATTTTTAAAGAAGCAACTGGACCGAAGCTTAGTAATCTCAAGAAATCCTGTCAAGAAGCTTTAGGTAAGCCTATAGTAACTATGATTTTTAAATATATTTCCCGTAATTTCTCGCGCTGAAGTTAAAACAGCTGTTTCGTCGCCTAATTGCAACGTAGTGTATTTAATGTTAATGCATCCATTTTGCAAATTTGCCATTATGATCGCCATAGATTCAATGTCTTAATATTTTTAAAAGATGTATAAAACTAATTACTTTTTTGTTTTGAATTACTGCTAGATGGCTTTTTTGAAGCTTAGGTATATTTAACAATTTTGCATTTACTAATATTTTTATTTTAAGTTTACTAAAAAAAGAGCTTTGCGTAGGGATTTTTGAAAGCTTCCAGAGTGAAGGAGAATAATATTCAAAACTTTCGCTTTTCTACGGACCTGTTATACATATATTGTATATTGTAATTATTATATAAACATTGTTATGACGCAATAAATCTTATAATTTTTTTATTTTGATAAACATCAGTGAAAATCAATTGAATTAATCAATTTGACGTTAGTTTTCTAAAAATAATAAATATTGGAATTAAGATATACCTTCCATATGCCACTGCTTCTACAATATTGTAACATGATATCGTTATAGATTTCACTATGCAAACGCATTTTACAAACGTATTTTATTGTTATCGAAAACAATAGTCACACTTACTGAAAGCAATTTACATTAGTGCTAGTATTAGTAGGTATTAAAATTCTAAGTGCATGCCCGCCTGCGTACCTACCTATTGTTCAGTGAAGACGTCACTTATCTCTTTAAAATAGAATACGAGCATAATGTCGTTTTTCAAAAAATATTGTAATATTTCACTCCATTAAGATGGAAATACCTAATATTCGAACTAATATTAAACTGATCAAATATTCGTAATATTGAACAAATATTCGTGCGGCATATATATATGGCTTATGCATGTATGCTAAATAGATACCTATTAAGTATGTAAGTCTATACTTCTGTGTGCGTAGTTGCCAGCTATTTGTTGACCATAGTCCAAGTTCTGCCTTGCTCGGGACCAGATGGTTATTAGTCGAAATATCTCGGAATATACGTTACTTTATTTATTGATTATCAATGTTTCAGAAGTGCTATGTCTGCAAGAAAGCTGTCCGAGGCGGCCGGCTTACGAGCTCAGGCGCGCTTGTCTACAACCGTTGCAAATAGCACTTGAGACCAAACGACCGAAACTGGTCGCTTACGCTCTCCAGGGATTTCATGTATGTTATATTTACTCTCATGTTTCTCCTGCAATATTTTTATAACAGTCATCATCATCACCCACACACTTGTTTGATGAACAAATGCAATGGGCAACCATAAGCTGAAGTATTTATTATTTATAATTGTTTCAGAGTGAAACACATTAAAACAGTAGCACTTTACTGGGCGAAGCGTATTAATGTTCTTCTTTGTCCAAAGTTATTACGTTAACAACAACAAAAAAATGTTTGATGAGAGGAGTATATTGAGAGATTCCAAACTTTCTTCAACAAATGTTTCCTGCAATTTCAGAAAATACTTCGCGATGATAGATTTCACCGCGGCATCGAGCCGGAAGACGATTCACTATGGATGCCGTCTCAACTGCTGTGCGCCACCACCTCCGTCATGTACCACCTACCTGATACACAGGTAAACAGTCAGTAACGATTATTACAAGCCTTGATACTAAGATAGGTAGGTAGTCCCAATAGAAGAAAGAAAACTTAGAATATCACCGAGGACACAGCGGTACTCAAGGTCGCCTTGATAGGCGACAAACAAACAAGTTAACAGTTCTATTCTCAAACCAAAAGCCAATTTGTCAAGAGCCCTCTGGAAGTGTAACTAACAATACATTTTTACTTCTAGGTGCAAATATTCCGCATGTACCTGTCGTTGGCGCTGTCGCCGCGCCGCACGCTGAACGGGCGGCTGTGCGTGTGGGCGTGCGGGCGTTGCGCGGAGGCGGCGGGCGCCGCGCCGCACGTGGCCGCCGCCGCGCGCGCCGCCGCGGCACAAGCGTTACGCGCCTACTGCGCACAGCTCGGTCCGTTTGTGATAGCAATTAATGTGCCAACAAATTATCTGCCAGTTTAACACTCTAAAACTGATCGGACTGTCTGAAAAATACAAGCATGTACTCATAAAACGTTTAATATTAAAATTTATGAATTTATCTATGTATGCCTATGTCCAGAAGTGTGTATTTAACAGGCTAATGATGATGATAGTCATACACGAACACGAGCACTGCCGTTACATATCATTAAGTGTTACTAAATTGACTCCATTCATTTATTCCGTAACCCGTCAAAGGAGCCCTTTTGGAAATTGTTTATATACGTTCTCGTTAGCATGTATCATTTATGTAGATACGTAATAAATGATAATATGTAGGTAAGCGGAAAACTCCATGCAAGTGCGCGTCATTTATAAATATTCGTATGGAATATTTTTGGTAAACTCCCATAAATTTTACCGAGTATATTTTTAGGAGGGAATATTTTTAGGCAACTTCTGTAAGCCACAGTTTGCTTTCAGATGAAGAGTATCAAGAATTGCTGTCCGAAGGGTCCCCAATCGGCAGGAATTACATCGTCGCTGTAGGATGTTACAGCGAAGTCATTCCAGTCATACAGTACCTTTGCAGCCGCCTCTCTGAAACACAAATGTAAGTATCTTCCATATTTTTACATTCCCCCTCTCTTATGGCAAAAGTCCTCCATTGAAATATATAATGTGTTACTATTCATATGTTTATCAACGGAAATTACTAGTCAATACAAATTACTGTCCTTCATCATCATCAACATAATCATAAATCCTATTATCGTTCCGCAGTTGGAGTTGGATCTCCATGACTATCTTTAAAGTCACGAAACTCGATTGTAAAAATCTACACTATTTAATATTGTAATTGTTCTCAAGTTATTGTAATTACTGTTCTCAAAGCATTTTAATTACTATTCTCAAGTTAAGTCACTGTTCTCAAGTCATTTTGCAATTCTGTGTTCTTTCCATGTCAGGATACCGAAGCAGAATCCAATTGCCCTATTCTTCCTCGACTGCCTGCTGACGCTCATGTCGAGCTTGTCTGAGCGAGTAAGCGGCAATTCGCACTTCACGACATTCCTGTGGCAAAAGTTCTGCCCTTCGCTGATATCCTTTCTAGGAACCCCAAGAGTAGACAAAAACATTAAATCAAGGTAATAGCAATAAATGAGTAAATAACAGACAAAATTCAAACCATATAGAGTTTAAGTAAACGTTCTTGCTAAGACCCTTTTATTGTTTCACTATTGGACACTGGTCTCCTCTTCAAATGAGGGGTTAAGAGCATGTGATGATATAGCCACATATTTATATTAAGTAAATTGTAGCTCGAGGCAATTTGTCAGGACGTTAAATCAAGAAACATTTAATGGATATCGATCAAGAACCCAAGTTATGCAACAATAACTGTAAAGCTAAGCACCGCAATACAGAATTTATTGTTTTCAGGGAACATGACGGACACTTAGTAGATGATTCAGGGAGAGGTTCTGGAGCATTAGTTTGTGCACCAAGTTTTAACAGCAAGCAAGCTAAAGCAATTTACAGGTATACATTTTTATTATTGTGTATATGCATACTAACCATTTTAAGTCTCTTGCGCAACTTTTCCTGGGATAGAGGAACCTCTTAGGTATTCAGATATGGCTGAATGATGTTCAATATAAATATAATATAAATAACTTATAAGTAGGTTGCATTAACTTAATTTTCTAACTGTTCGGGTAGCAATGCATCTTCAACCCAATTCAGATAGATAATCTTCATTTTTTGAGGCATATGGGCAGAAATATGAACTTAGGTGTACCTATTTTACATATTGGCTTTATACTAACATACTTCATTGTCTCCAGCATAGCTAACCAACTGGTGCGTTTGGTAGGAGCTACTTCAAACCTTCGACCAGTACTAGAAGCACTATACCATCGTATGCTATTGTACCCGCCGGTACCCCACCGAGTGGAACCACTCAGAAGTACGAGAGAACTTCTCCAACATCCGCAGAGGCTTTGCCAACTGGTGCTGCTGAAGGCTGATCAACCTGAACGGCATAGTGATGACATGGCAATTATAAGACTGTGAGTTCTTTTATATAAATTCTTCAATTTTGCAAATCTCATAATTATGACATTTTTTTAGAAGGTAACAATCAGAATTTGTTACATCATGCGTTTTCTGAATTACCGGATGTGACGAAGTTATGTTTCAACGGTTAATCTAACAAAAGTTTATGTATCTGAAGTCCCTAAAAGCTAAACTCTTAGATAATGTTGTATGGAGAACTATCCTAAGTGACAACACCTTGTTCCTTGGGTTATCCATGTTATATGTAATTATTGGTCATCTACAGGATAATGGATGGTATAGAAGAAAGTGGTCGCAGTGGCAATCCAGAGGTAGTGGCAGCAGCGGTGGAATGTGTGGTCTCTTTACTTGATGCTCTCGAAAAACTCTGTTCTGGTTCCATGGAGTATCTGCCGTCTGATGTGGCAACTCTTATCCTGAACCATTGGCCCAAGTTGCAAGATGCTGACTACTCTGGCCCACTTACATACCAGACGTTAGCCCGTTTGCCCAGTCCTTATAGGTATGACGAAATGTTTTGAGAGTGAGTTTTTGGTATTTCCAGCCACGGTATTCTCAAGGAAGCATTAAAAGAAACAAAGTTCGAAATAAATATGTGGCAAAAAATTTTGATTGGTAGCAAATTTTAAATCAAGTGTGTAATTTTAAGTAAGCCAAATTAATGGACTTTTCCTAAAATCTTAAAATATCCGAGTCCAAATATTGATACTTAATTTGGACGGCAACAACAAAAAAACTCTAATTTATAAATAATATAACATAAAATTCTGATGGCATAAAATGAACATTATTTATTTGATTTTAGAGATGTTGTAGCTGTGTTGCAAAATAATGATGACAAAGATCACGATTCTTCAGGTAAGTGACTATAGAGACGAAGTATGCTAATTCGAAAAACACTAAGTTCCATACCAATAAATAAACATAACTTTAAAAAGCCGTGAACTGCAAGAAAATTAATACTAGTCGATACTATTCTAAAAAAAAATCTAAAATTCCTCTCGATCCACAGGCATTTCAAATTATGAATATCGGCTGTATTTTTATATACTGCTTCGTTTCCTATGTTATTTCATGTTAAAAATACGTGTTGTAGACACCTCGGGTCCAGAAAATATAAGCTCCGGAAGTGAAGCGGAAGCCGACTCTGACGCTGATAACGTGTTCCTACCAACACGCGCCAGCGAACCATCTCCGAATAAAATTGATAAAGAGTCATTCAATGAGAAAACTAAAGCCATACCGAAAAGCTTGAATCTTGGCAGGTAAACAATAAAATAAAATTCGGTATATACCGAAAATGTGGAATAACTATTGTAAAATTGGAGTATAAATAAACAGTAACTACAATTAATGAAATATATTATCAACATGTGCCCAAAAATTATTTTCTTAGTAATGAAAGAAATGTTAATTCTTCCAACTGAATACCTAAAGATTAAATTCTCTAACATTGTTAATGAAGTTAAATCATAATTCAAACCTACTTCCAGATGCACCATAACTGATTGCAACGTAGATTTAGAAAGACACAATGCCAGACAATTCGTGAAGACCCTACAGAACTCGCTCGTCCCGAAACTTGTAACTTTGAGGACATGTATCGAAGTAAGTATAAACAATATCTTCTGTTATTTTAGATTTCTGTTGTTATTGACTTCTACCCAAATGTTGTCCGGTAGAGATCGCTTGTTGTATTGTATTGTAATATTTTATTTACTGAATTTGAATATTGTTTTTTTATCCTTATACCTTAGTATGAACTCGTATATATGTAGACACATTTCTGATTTATTTATATTAGTAATATCCTTGTAAATTATTTTACCTTTATCTTTCTGTTAATGTCTGTTTTGTTTAAAATATTTTTACAATCTCGCCTAATTTGGTTTCGCCATTCTTAATGACATGTATATTTTATAACACTATCTGATTAATCTATTTATGTATCAGCGAATAGACTAGACTACTCAATTTGCTAAATCCGAATCATTAACAAAGCTTCAATAAATCCAAGGTGGACGAAGCCATGCAAGACTTTGCTTCAAAATGCTGCCAGCACAATGCCTCCCAGCCGCCCACTACGGCGTGCATCATGAATGCAGACGGGATATACTTGGCCACCTACTCCGCACTTCTGTTGACTTTGAAACAACAGCGTATTAAGTATTTCACTGAAACAACCGTAAGTATTCTTCTTTAAAAATGTAAGTGTATAACGATTGTTGTATGTTCATAAATGAACGTGAAGAAAGAAACTAGAAACAAAACCTTTTCTAATGTTAGGAACGCTTATTTTTCCAATAGTAAGATACACTTTAAACATTATTAATGTGGTAACAATACAAAAGAAATTTTTCACTTCATTTTGTTGACAACAAAGCATTGTCGGACAAATAGAGGAAACTCCTATACATCTACTCTTTGTAGCTACATTTTTTATATTAAAATAGTGATCGTATCCATATATTTTTCTTCCTCAGAAGATTCAAGTTCCTCTAACAGAAGACGACTTTGTAGAAGAAGTGCAAGGCAGTGGCGTCTTAGTTTACCTATCAGCTACATGGCTGAGGGAGCTTTATCAACAAGTATTGACTCATGATCTGCTCAGAGAAGTTCCTAGCAGCGAGCACCCGCTCATACATTTATTGTCTGGTGAGTAGGTTTATTATTCTTATCATTCACAACATATTAAGAATCATAATTTTGACCGTCATTTTCTTCATTTTCTTTTTATTTTTGTTAGATGTTGATCTCCATAATACTCAACTCTCAACAATATTCTACCAAACTCCCAATCATATTACGATTTTCCATGATCGGCCATAATTTTTTTAATGTTTGCAGACCTTGGCGGCTTAGACCAAAATCCAGTGATGTCAGACTGGCAGAAGTTAAAGGAGGTATCTTTGCCATACAACACTACAAATGAATCGCCGCAACATCAAGCCAGTTTGCGCTGGGCGAGAAGGTAACAATGATTACAATGAGTATTTAAAATAAACAAAATAAATAAAAATCGTAGCAGGTTATGGGATAATAGAAGGGATGTCACGTTTACGTTTTTAAGTCATTTATGACTCCATGAAGTTGAAAATTGAGTACTCTGGAGGGTCACAATAATTATCAGTTTTCAATAAACATGTGTTAATAAATATAATTATAGTCCATCCATAATTTTTAATTGTTTGACACATTTTGATATTTTGTTGGACGATGAAGACGTCTGCCCATTATTTATAATTATGTGCTGATCAAAAATATTATTCAGTGCCTCGTTAGTCGCACGACTGCCGAACGAGAGATCTTCTTTCGATCTCCGGGTCGGGTACTATTGGGTTTGTTAAATGCAAATTCTTAGTATTACCTCGGAGTCTAGATCTGTGTCTGGTGTAACACAACAGGGTCACCACCTTGATGGGACGTATAACGTAGCTGGTACAAGTTGGTACGCTGGTACGTTTGTTGTTAACAATTACAAATCTTTCTATTAGAATCCTAACATGCGTTTGGGACTCAATGGTGACGGTGTTAAGCGTGCCGCTAATAGGATATAGAAATAAGAAGCACAAACTTCGTGGAATCATCTCTAAGAAGATCAACACCTTTGGAAAGAGGAAGCGCATCGCTTGGGAAGGCCTTACCATACAATGCCTTGAAGGACTACATAAGGTATCAGCGTTGTACTCATCACCATCATCATCATCAACGTATTCCAATCCATTGCTGGAATATTGGAAGTCTCCGAAACCGACTTGCATTTATGAAGATAGTCTTGCATATAAAGAAGCACGGCAGGTTTGCCAGAATAGATATATGTATATGGCATTCCGTTCTTTTTGCCTACCGCCCAAGAGGTCTGGTGTGAATTGATGTATGCATATTGTAAAAATTGGAATGAATTAGAGTTTTGTTATTTCATATTTTGTTAATTACACTTTCAATTCGCTTGTCTCGATTTTCTTACAGCCATTCTTATTTTCTGGTTTATATTTATGTTAAGGGATTTTTATGTTATATTTGACTTAGCCGAATAATAAATCACTTCGCAATATACTTAGTACCTACGAAACCCTTACTGCTTTTCCAACACACGCCTAACACATGCCGTCACATCTCAAATTTAATACAATGTCTATTATCATATTATTTTTTATTTAACTCAATAACGATTTAGTTTACAATTTCAGGCGGCTCGTATAAGTAACACGCTGAACCTTCAGAGTCGTTGCAGTAGCATCCTGGCATTATTAGCTAACTCGGCAATATCGCAACCCCCTAACGGCAAGATCCTGTCCACGCACGCACTATCGCTCGATATACTAATTACAGGTAAAACTCGTACTGCACTATATTTCTTATATCACACTGTCAACTTTTTATAATCTTGAATTCTTTATAGAGTCTTGGAATTCTTGGTAGAGTATTGGAATTCTTGGTGAAATTCTAAATATTTGGTAAAATCCCGAATTCTTGTTAGAACCTTCATGTATTGGTAAAATCTTTTATTCTTTATACAATCATGAATGCTTGGCAAAATTTTTAATTCCTGATAACAGATTTCTTAATCGTCACATATTTGCAACCATTCTTTGCCTATTGCCAACCAAATTCACTTAAACCCTCAAGTATAACGTGAATTATCTGAAGCCCATTCTTCCCTCAGGTGGCCTTGAACTTGGGTCCAAGGCTCCAGTATGCTGGGAGCACATCTTCGCTGCGTGCCAGTACGTATCCAGCTTCGAGCATTCCCTTTTTGGACAGCAAGGGAACAATGCCACTCCGATTATCACTATGCAAACTGGTAGAAACAAAACTGTCTCCATACTCCAGGCTGACGCTAAACTTGGATTGGATGGACGAGATGACGAGACTTGGTAAGAACATCAATGACATATGTCCTTACTATGTGGTCAGAATTTTATTACTTCGTTACTATTTCCAGCCTTAAGAAAGTACAATAAAAATTCAATGTAAAAAGCATATAACATAATTCTTAGGAATCTTTTTCTTACCATGAGTCTTGAGTATAATTTTCCCTCGAAATGATTCATAGTTAAAAAAATATTATTTCCCTATCTCCCTTTCCCCCTTGCTCCATAACTAATGTTTTTCAGTTTAGTTATTGTACGGGAATATTGATGTAGAAAGCAAATGTATTAAGACATCGCTAACTTAGTTTTCTAAAAGTA
>DWME01008081.1:0-12027 GCA_018244795.1 Parelbella ahira ahira
ACTCATTTGTTAGTATTAGTATGAGTGCACTTATTATTATTCAATATCTGTCCTATTATAATTCGTAATCGGTCATAGACGCGTGGCTACTCAAGAGGACTGAGAGGATCGTATCGTGAGAGTATCGACGATATTGTTAATCCTATTACTATTATTATTATATTGACATGTCAGATCCATTACGGGGTGAGCAGAGAGGATCGAAAGCTAAATATCTTTCTCTTTACACACCTAACGTAGATCTTCTCTATCAAAAACTCTCTTCATACATACCCGCAGGTTTAGAAGATTTCTACATAGATTTTGTTGTTATATCTGAAATGTAAGATATTCCTTTCAAAACCAACCGTTACTAAAACTCTCAGATGGTTATAAAAAGTCTGTTTGATGCAGGTAGGTACATTTTATCTGGATGTGACCTTATTCCACTGATATCGTAATGTGGAATCAACAAATATTTATTTAAAAGTTTATTTGTCTCGACAAACATGAACGCCGCTTGAAGTGTTTTATTTTCTGTATGAAACGTTACTACATGTTCATTTCAATTGATGAGAATTTATTTTTAATAAAAACGTAATGAGCAGAACAATCTTGGAATTGTTAAAAACGAGGTTATGATGGTCACGAATATTACGGAAACTTATTATATCGTTCAGTTACATTATTTTCAATTTTTTTAACATTAATAAATTATTATTATTACCGTTATAACGTAAAGCCGGGATTTATATATCAACATGTTTTAGAATTATGGCATTTATTTTTTATATAGGTAAAAATTTTTATTTTGTAATAATTAGTACAAAAATATGTATAATTGAATTAAATGTGAAATATATATAATTCACTATATCAATATACTATGATAGCAAAGTTACCTTGTCTATCTGCTACACACATCACAGCTAAACCAGGGGAAGAAATCGTGAAAAATACTATAGTAATTCTATATTATCATGAGAGTAGTTAGTAAAGTAATCGTTTAGGTTTTCGCGCGAAGTCTCAAGTAACAATGCCATATATTGTTTGGTTTGCTCGTAATAAAACATCGACTATTAACAAATATACATGTCTCGCAAGATATTCATGTTATCTGTTACGAAATATATCTTTGGATGGGACAACGGAAAAATCCATTATCAATTCTTATCGACCCTACGATGAACACGTTGCGCAGATAACCGAGTACCTAAATCGGTCGGGATTGGAATCGATTATTGAATTGATCTCGATTGTCGCATGATTCATGTCAGTTTATATTAGATATTCGGTGTATGGCACGAGGCTCTACCCTTATAATTGGTGAAACGTGGAAGTACTATACCTACGCCTTTGCTTTTGGGGAATAATAGGTGTGATATTATATTATAAAATAATTAAAGTTATTTAAATTTCTGACACTACCATAAATAAATGTATCTCCATCCAGTGTAATAGGAAGTTTTTATATTTTATTAATGTCTTTTAAATCAATGGAAATGTTATGCGAAATCTTAATTTATTTATTAATGTCTTTAAATTCAATTTATATTAAATTGAATAATTTAATACAATTTAGAATGCCATTATATAATTAGTTATATATTTTTGAAATTTTTTTTAGTAATTTGATAAAAATATTTGTGCATACAGTTTATGCAAGACTCAACATGATTTAAAAATTTTGCAATGAAATACATAGTATACATAGAAATACACGTTCCTATCCAAAGTTTTGTTTTTTAATGGCGAAAATATGTAGCTAGGCGCTATCATAGGCAAATACAGCCGTTTATCATCTGTAACTTTCCTGGTACAGAACATTAGAATGGGACAATTTACCTCAGTTAGTCCTCTTATTTTCTATGTTGATACTAAAATGGTTATTGTTAGTTACCATCTAATATGAATGTTTTTAATATTCATCCAATTTGGCCTATGTTCAACAGTGGACAGTTATAGGCTGATGATGATGATGGCAAATAAATCCTTTGGCTCTATCATTTCAATATTGTTTTGCCAATTTTAATTTTTTGCCTTCCCAAAATAGAACTTTTGAAGATGGGTTTCAGTCGAATTCATGTTCCAGCTGTTTGCTATTAATTTTCTTGCTTTTTCTAAATCATGTTCTATTGTAATATACCTATTTCCTATCCAGTCTCACGCGACAGCGAGCTCGGAGCGCCGGGAGCACTTGTACAAAATTCTCGTGATCGGAGAGTTGGGTACAGGGAAGACATCCATCATCAAGCGCTACGTGCACCAGTTCTTCAGCCAGCACTACCGGGCCACCATCGGCGTGGACTTCGCGTTGAAAGTGCTGAACTGGGACTCGAACACGATTATACGTTTGCAGCTATGGGATATCGCAGGTAAGCATTCATTTACCTTTTTGAATTTAGCCATCTCCATTATCACCGTCATCACTATAATAGTTAAGGTTTGCCATCATCGATGATGATGATCTCGATAGGAGCCATAGTTCTAACGAATGTATTATGGGTAGACCACATCTATCTTAGTTATAATAAACACATATGTGAGTAGATCACATTACCACTTTATAATGGGTTAATAAAAACAATAGAATCCGTGTTCAAGAAAAATATTTGAAAGGTCAGACCCATCACTGGATGTAATCGTTAAATATCTTTATATTTAATGCAAATAAAATCGTGTATATGTATATAATGCGCTATTAATGTTGTATCGTCAAACCAGATCCCTTGCGGGGTTGAAGTCGTTTTGAATAATTGTAGTATCTATTGACATAGCCAAAATATGTTACATTACCAATTCTCTATGATATTCTGTATGACGATAGGTTGTTACTGATTTGCTGGTGATTCCCTTTGTGTATTCATAACTGTTCATTCCTTAACATTCACATAACCATTTTTCGTTCATTAACATTAAGATAAAAACGGCTTAATTTATTAATTTGCGAGATAAGATCGTGCGTGTTAAAGAAATCTATCGAACTTATAAAATGTTATAAGAAAATAGTGTATTACGCCGTTCTTGGCCAGCGTGGCAGACTATGACCAAAACTCTTCTTATAGCAAAATGATACAAGAGTTGCTGATGATGGTTACAATAAGAGAATAAAGTTTAATTATTGACAAAACGCTTTTATAATTAATGCAAGTAGGCAGCTATTGTCACATGTGTACGTATCGTTAAATAATAATCAGAATAGTCTTTGAATCCGGTATCACATTATATTTTAACGACCGGTTTGTGTTTTTTAAATTAGATTTGAAATATTTAAGAGTCCACCAGACACTGTTTAGAGGGGCCAGATTAAAAAAGAACTAAAATCAACCCATGAGAACAAAACAATGAAACGCGACCCGGAATGTGGCTAATGAAGGCGCTATGTTTGTTTTATTTTATTTATTTATTGTTATTTATTTTATTTACGTTCGCTAAATTATTCAAGTATTAACTGCAATAGTCATTTCAATATTGCATATAGATCAGATTTATTATAATTGATTTGAAATTGGGAATATATAGGTATGAACGTATTATTATTAGGTATAGTTTCATACTCAGGACGCAAGGTTGACCAAGCTCAAATCTCTATATTACAGCAATGATGGCTGTTTTTTGGAAATCCCCATCATTGTCCCGTTCATCTAATATTTCATCTATTGTTTTACTATTGGACATGAGTTTTTTCTCAGAATGAGAAGGGTCCGTAATCTAACACACCGGCCTATTTCGGATGACGAGCTTTTTATTTTTCAAATTTACGCACTTTAACTGTCAGCCGAAAGCTATTTCACTAAAAATGTTTTAATTTGAAAATATTATAACTTATACAAATTTTTTCGCCTATGAGACAATTTTAAGGTTTTATGTTTTAATTAATTTCTTAATTTTCGTTCTGCCCGTGAGAAAAACAAACGTTTCTTTTTCTTTTGTCATTTTTAAAATGTCAGTGACGTCAATACTGATAGCTAAATATTCGAAGATGGACGACATGGGGCTGGTTTTTTCCTGGATGTTCATGTTACTGATGGTCTTATACTGCCTCATGTTCTTTTCTCTGCTCATGATGGTTCCTAACTAAGTCGTTTTGTGACCAGGTAACGTATATAATGTTTTAATATCTCAAAAAGCATATCTATTAAACTATCTACTAAGTAATAAGTTATACTGTCTCTAAGATATCGTATACCAGCGTTGAGTAAGCGTTCTATTTGATTTATAGGTCAAGAGCGTTTCGGCAACATGACGCGCGTGTACTACAAAGAGGCGGTGGGCGCGTTTATAGTGTTCGACGTGTCGCGCGTCGCCACCTTCGACGCGGTCGTCAAGTGGAAGAACGACCTGGACACGAAGGTGCAGCTGCCTGACGGCTCGCCCATACCCTGCATCCTGCTGGCCAATAAGGTACATAGATTTACATACGTTTTACACAGAGACGCCTAGTTTTTCTTTATTCTACCTATAACTGGTTAAGTTATATTTAAGTGGTAAAAAATCAAGTGATTTTGCTGAAGATAATTGAGCACTTTCAGATTTATGCGAGTTCATTAAGAAAATGTTGGTCTCAGTTGCATTTTAAATTATTTGGTGTAATTTATCTGTTTGCGAGCTTTATTTCATAAATAAGAGTTCATTTGATAATTGGACGGTGTGTGTACGGTGATTACAAAGTTTATGGATCTCATCATACTGTTCATATTATTAACTCCCAGTTTTTTAAATTAAAACCCTTCGGCATCCGGTTTACTCCTGAACATCTTACCTCTTCTAATCACTTCCAAGTGGTAATCGAACAGCAGAAAGACTTTGGTATGAAAGTCTAATTGCCTAATTGCTTGTTTTTCCTTCCAATTCCATCCTCACTTTGACAAATGAAACGCCTATTACGTGTTCATCCAATGACGAGCTTCAATTTCACACCAAATTAAAATTCTTAGACTGGTCACCCTTTTTAAAATCAGTCTTGGTCGGAATGTGTAAGCGCTTTAGTTAATAAATATTTTGACAATGAGTTACACTGTATATAATTATCCACTCGGAGGTTACAAACGATCATTAATTGTAGCATCTCAAACGCGATGTAACACTAATTTGTCTGTCAGATGTTGATTGATTAAATGTATAGTGAGGTCACTGACTTTTTGAAAGTCTTTAGTTGAACGGATTGCGCGTGAGATACTTTAAGCTTAGGGCGTAGGGAAAGTTTGTGTTATATGTAAATTAGAATTATATAAGCGGCTATGTCAGTAACCTTCGATTATGCTTACTGATAAATAATAAGAATAACACAATATTGGAAGTAGCGAATGTATGAAGTGATGAATGTAGAACCAGCACGTCAGATCTATAAGGATGGGGATATGATGGTGATATATGGTACTGGGCGCCTGGGTGCCACCACCAAAAGGGTCTGACGCGATGATGTAATAGTAATAACGATAAAATTGAACTGCTGTAATTATTTCGAATTTTAAGTTGGTTCCATGTGGTTCTCTCGCAGTGCGACCAACAGAAGGAGGGTATAGTGACTACACCAGCGAAAATGGACGACTACTGCCGCGAAAAGGGATTCGCTGGCTGGTTCGAGACCTCCGCCAAGGAGAACATCAACATCGAGGAGGCAGCTCGATCATTAGTCAATAAGGTGAGCGTGTACAACCAAGTCTTATCATCATCATCATGATTTTCATCACCGTCATGACTATCATCATCGATGAGAAGGAATATTTTTAATTTTAAACATAATGTCGTATATACGAGTGTATTGATTAGTGAACGACCAAACTCTTAATACGATTAGGAGCTTAACGTAACGACTCAACACTACCGGAAGTGTCTAATCCTGTTTATTGCTACGGATTCGTATATAGATTTCTTTCACGTATGGCCCGACCGTGACCCCTTATTGTAGCTCTAATGCTCCCGTCCAATCCGCCGGACTTTGTACGAAGTTGAGAACATGAAAGTATTATAATTTGATCCTAGTTGTATAAATGTAATGAAAGTAAAACACAGTGCACAGCTTTTTTATTATATTATCATGCTAGGTTACTTTTCTGATAGTACAGAAGAACGAGTGCCAAATAAATTCTTGCTGACCTGACATGCTTCTTCTACATTTGTCTCTTTCTTCAAATAAAATACATTAATATAACTATTGTTGACTGTCTCATTGGTCGAGTGGTTGCTAGCGCGAACGCCGATCGGCAGGTCCTGAGTTCAAATCCCGGGTCGGATTCTATGTATTAGATTTTTCTAATTTCTATTAGTGACTCGGATTCTGGATTTGTGCCCGGTATATGACAATAGCCTCACCACCTATTCCATGGGACGTAAACGTACCTGTTGAAAGCTGGGAGTGTAGTACACTCCTCTGCCTACCCCTTCGGGGGTTACAGTCCTGCAAGGGAATCGGAGGTCGAGTCTCGATTGAAAAATATTTGAAATTCAATTTTAATATGTGTTTCGTCTACCTTGTTCCAATGATTCAAGCAATTAACAGTCGCTTGAAATTCTAAAAATCATTTATACGCTTATAAAAACCCAGAACAGATGAATAATGTGTTAAACTTAACACAAAATAACTACATTTTAATTGGCACTTGACTGTATCGGAAGTTCAACAATATCGTTACACGAGAACTGGTTCCTAAACCACGAAACTCTTTTATCGTTGTCAATAAGTGTGTACTCGTGATTTTAAGCCTTAATTACGAATAAATAGAGGTCAAAATTGTTTAAAGTAAGTTGTTTTTGATGGTTCTGTTGAAAAATTCCATTCCCTTAATTTGGAAGTGTCTTCTTCTCTCGTTATACAAACAAGGTTGTTTATGTGAGCTCGTCTTTAATGGATCCGGCGGTTGCGCAATCAGCTTTATTTTACTATTAGCTTCTTGATTTGTTTTTTAGATAGTTTGTGGAATTTTCAAGGGGTTATATACAGAACTCTATGTCGTTACTTCTATGGATATTCGAAGCCCGCATAATTTTTGATTAATTAAGAAAGTTTCTAAACATTAAGCCCGGCGTTTGGTAAAAGAAGAAAGATTGCATAAATAAATAAATGGAAAAAGAAATGACGCTTTACATTCTTAAAAAGATAACACAAAAAATTCCGTTAATCTATTAATATAAACATTTATGTATTTATATGCTAAGGACATATATCCCAATAAGATAAAATTAACAATATGTGACTCTAAACTTATATTAATGCAATAATACTCATAAAAATTAGTAGAAAAATATTATTATTGAGATAATTAATTAGTAGTAATATTATTATTATTAATGTGTTCTTTGTTTTCTTTTCTAGATTCTTCTAAATGACAAATTGCTGCACGGCAACGACAAGGACGGCGATAAATTCGCACTGGAACACAAAATCGCCAACGGTGAAAACGCCAGGAATGGTGGCGGCAGCAAGTCTTGCAGCTGCTGACCAGTAACGAGGCGTCGTGTCAAGCAGACCGGCCGATCGCGTACGACCTTCAAAAAGGTCATCCCATCGGACACGATATTTCTCAAAGATTTTGCGAAATTATTTTCTCGTTTGTTTTCAGTGCTTGAATTTTTAAATTATTCTTCTGGAATCGGGTAATATGAATGTTATTTGAAACGCCTCACACCATCGATTTATTAAATTTGTTGAATTGTACAACATTGACCAGACTCTATTGTGCCTTTTTGACTTCATGAATACTTACATATTTGTTGAAGTAGTCTCTGTACAGTCTATTCGGGGAGTTGAGTGCCATTGAGGGCTGAAGTCATAATTAACTTTACAAATGTATAAATAATACTTACGTTATATTGTTGAAATAAGTATTACTTATTGTATGTGAGCGTGAGAGGAATTTATTAATAATAAATCGTTTCGTGACGAGAAGTGTCTTTGATTTTTCAGCCTTATAACCGACAAATTATATTTAGGTTCTGGAAATCCTACTCGCGGAATTTTTGAGTGTTTTCCATGAGCCATCCATGCCATCCAGCCATCCAGCCATCCATGCCATCCAGCCAACCATGAGCCAAGCCAGATAGTTAAATCTGTCAATATTACTGGAAACACGTTAGATTTGTTAACGTTCAAGTAACAGACGTTGCATAAGACGTCCCGACGATTATTATCACTTGTACCATAGAGTTTAATATAATAGACTGCCTTGTTGGGCAAGCGCGTCTGCTAATCGAGACGTCCTGGGTTCAAATCCCAGGTCGAGTACCATTGATTTTTTAAAACTTGGATTTTCTAATACAAATTTCTGGTAATGGCCAGTCCTGTGCCTGTCTTTGGATCTGTGCCAATGGCAATAGACTCTCCACCTATTCCATTGTGGGTCGTAAACGTAACTGGTGAAATGTAAGATTGTATTACACTGTTTGCCTATTCCTTTGGGGATTACAGGCGTGATGTTACCTTTTATAATATACGACCATATTTGGGGTCAATTCTATTACCTAACTAATGGGATTCCCTTAGAGTTGGCTTTGAAGCCGTGAACACAAACTTGGATGAGATTTTACATTGTGGTCTAGTATAATGGATATGAATAGTGTTATATAGTTTAATGAATTAATAAATGATTATTTGATGAATCGGACCGTTGACTTTGAGGCAAGTGTTAATTGTTGAATTTAAGGCTGGATTAGCGGAGCATCTAGCACACTAATCTAGCAAATGTTCTAGTACACTTAAAGAGAGATCTATGTTTAGCAGTAACACCTTAGTTATAGATTTAATGATGACGTAACAAAAATTATAACAGAATGGTTAAGAGACAGTTCAGGGTTTCTTGAGACATCTTCTCTTAAGTAGAAGTAATTAACATTTGATAACTAAATTCCTACATACAATGTTACCTTTTGACATCCATCTAAAGAGGCCATCATTCGCCTTAAATGTAATGAATGGGTGTATTCATTCAACGAATCTGTAACGATAGGAATAATTTTCATTTATGTCGCTCAAAAAGATATACGACGACAGAGCCTCCTGTAACGAAACATTTTTATCTCACGTTATCAGTTTAAATACTAATTATCTGTACCACAGGTTGCTTAAACTGCAGTGAGATTCATAGTTGACTCAAGTGGTTCATATGTGCAGTGACTATTTTGTTCCGTAATAATTCTGTTCTGGTTTTGATTGTAACAGATGATAAAACTTAAAGGTGTTCAGAGGATGGATTTGACCAAGGTAGGGTCAATTTAATTACACTGTGACTGTGACAGAAGTAACTAATGACTAAGCTTTAGTACTATTTATATCGTGTGTATCAAAATTAATAAGACGACGTCCAAATATTGAACATAAGAAACTATATGGAGTGCTTGTAAGAAACAGTTATTTGCAATTAGTTAGAGAAATTGATCGCTAAGTTGATAGAGAGGAACAAAAGACAGTACAACATCGAATAAGGCTTAAGTTTGATTAGCTTAGAGAAACAACCAATCACATCAGTTTTGGTTTTATTAAACGATGTTTAATAGTAAAAAAGTTTAATATATTTACGTATATTATATATATTAATTATACGTTAAGGAAAAACGAGTAGTCTCTCTATTTAATTTTACCACTTAGTAACAGTAGAACTTAAGCATTATTAGCTACTAATTAGTCAATGATTATTGATTATTTTAATTAAGGAATCAATAATAATAATAACTTCATCATTAGTCATTCTCAGAGATCGGTTACAAGTATACATTGAAGTCCTAAAGTGCCACCTGGCTGCAAATTGCAGCTGGATTGGTAGCGGGGAAATGTTTTCCGTGCTCAAGTTCTTTTGTGTGTCAATTTTCATGGTGATCCTTTGAATGGCATATATTAAGTATTTAAAATTATAAATTAAAATAAAAAACGTAACATCACGCCTGTAATCCCCGAAGAAGTAGACAGAGGGGTGTATTACACCCCACGTTTCACCAGTTACGTTTACGTCCCATGGAGTAAGTGATGAGCCTATTGCCATACAACGAGCACAAATCCATACTCCGCGTGCTTGCTACCACTCGATCAACGACGCATAAATTAAAATGCTGTCCATAAATCCGATTATGTAGTTTTCGTTATAACTAATTGTGCTCGTTTTATATTGATCTTATGTTCTCTCTCACTGTCATATATTTATCTATGTGAAAAATGTCGAAAATAGGTTTTATTAAAATAAACGAAGTCTCGAAGTTGAGGGTACAGTGCCCTCTGGTGACGACATGGAACAAGGTGAATAGAATAAAATCTTTATTACCTAATAGGCCTATGCACTACATATACTCGTAGTCCTGTTAATGTGTCATTATGGTATCACTGCTCAATCTAAATCACAGATTGCATTGATATCTCAAAGTTGGAAACCTCCGAAATTTAAATGATAAAAATAAAAAAAAATGTGATTTTGTGTATTTACCGGCTTAACTAACGGGATGGCCCGGCCTCGGGATGGCCCGACCCGTATCTGGTTCTTCGTCATGAGCTCCCACCGATTACAGCGACGTCAGGGTGGAGACAGTCTATACTCTATAATGTTCAACAGTTCTCCAAAATTCTGTACGTCTTTCTTATTAAACATTTTAATTACCTACTAAAGGATGATGAAATAATTTTAATAATTGTTAAACTCCACAAAAACCCAGATATAGGTAAGTAGGTACCTACTGTGATAGCTACAAGGGATTTTTTTTAGATTCAACTTTGAGCAAAATAGGTATTTTTTTATTTTAAATACTTTAAACAGATTGTCACAAATTATATTTCTGTTGAAAATATACGAGTACTTAGATCCCTTTTGCTATGTTTACAGCGTGGAATAATTAATATTTTTATCTGTTTTCGTTTGCCTAATTGTAAGACCTACGTGAATTAAAATAATACGATATATGCAAATAAGTAACAAATTAATTAATATATTCATTGATGTAATTATTATTATGAAGGAAAATAAAAAAAATCAAACAGATATTGTACAAAACTTTTTGCAAGGGCGAAATTATTATTAAATAGTTAATATATAATATATCAAATAGCTATAATGATATAATCTAATAACTACCAACGTGCGTTTTTTTTTATTTCTTTAAATCTTGGTAGTCTTGTGTAAATTCATGAAATAATGTATATTTAATTAGATGTATGATATGAATGTAGATTTTGTTTTTTATTTCAGTAGAAAATTTAATTTTTTATCGTACAACAGTGCTTAGTACACACATCAGACTGAATTATTTTTAAGAAACACAAACGAATAACACGCAGTCTACATCCCATCATTGGTTACAAGACAGAAGTAGCATAGGCTTCCTGTTTAATATATCCGTTTGAGACTACGGAAAAACTAAGACCTAATCTGACCTGATAATTGTTCTATGCAAATACTTCATACGCAATGATTATATTATAATTTTAGGCATTATTATTATTAAAAGTACATTTGCCTATTAGTAAACGGGTCTTTGAATTTTAACCCCTGACCCCAGAATTATTTGGATACTACAGAATGGGGAAAAACTTAATAGATAAAATTTTACATGTTATCATTCGACAATAGATGTAGGTAATCTAAGAATAAGTGTAATTGTTCAAATGTACCAGGGCTGTGAAACGACATATTAAATAATTTATATATTTTATACATTTGTATAATATTATATAATACATATTTATATAATAATTAGCTTCCCCGGCAAACGTTGATTTGCCATGAAAGTTATTTCTAGTAAATATTTTGGTCGTTAAATAAAATATAACTAACTTATAGTAAGAATATGAGGATTTGACTGCCTCTTTGGTATAGTGGTTACAAGCGCGACTGCGGATCGGGAGGTTCTGGGTTCAAATCTCGGGTCGGATTCTATTGGATTTTTTAATTTAGTATTCCTGGTAGTCACTCGGAGTCTGGAATTGTGCACGATGTATATTGTATGACAATAGGCCCGCCACCTATTCTATGGGACTTATGAAACGTGGGAGTGTACTACACCTCTCTGTCTATCCCTCCGGGGATTACAGGCGTGATGTTACTTTTTTTTAATATAATTAAATACACCATT
>DWME01008082.1:0-12026 GCA_018244795.1 Parelbella ahira ahira
CCAAATATCATTCATTACCTTCGCAGATCTGCCCTACTTCGTCCACTTTCATCGCTCTCTTCATACATGCACGCCGTTAAATGTATATAATACTAAGTAACGATACTTTATCATCATCATCATCAACATCAGCCTATCCCAGTCCACTGCTGAACATAGGTCTCCCCCAATGAGCGCCATCGCGTCCTGTCCTAGGCTTGACAACTTGTCCTAACTATTCTTAAAATTGAATAACTTTATTTTTCCTTAAATATGATTGTGCAGGATAATGCAAACGTAATTAGTTACGCTCTTAGTGTTCAGTAGCGTAACAACAGTCGAGGACATACAGAAATCTACGATCATTACCTAACCACTCGATAACGCAACCCGCGGACACAACGTGGACATCCTAATTAAGCTTCCAGAAGCTGCCAGCTACGTGTACGTGTGTCGAGACACGTATCGTCATTAATGTGTCCGAAATCAGCGCGCGAGCTTTATTTGGCACGTCTGCCAGCGAAACCGTAGCACCATCTGGGTCGCCGGTTTCGTTTTGATGCGCTACGTGATATGTTTCGTGTCATCCATTTCTTGTTTTACTATTATTATTACATCTAGTCCTCTACTGTGTTGTCCGTGTAGTTGAAAAGGGTTCCTGAATATGAGCTACCACATTATCATATTTCTCTTTGGATGCCGGGTATCTGTTGAGAGTTTCCTCCATACCAAAACATAAAAATGAAGGTCCTTTACTGGGTAGGCAGAGAGCACCCTGTGTTAAATATATCTATTAATATACACCTGACGGTCTGTTTACGTTAATCACTCTCCACATACACGCTCGCCGGTTTCGAAGATTCTGACTTTCCCATTAGTCAGTATCTCTATTTCTTAATGCGGTACCAAAGACGTGATGTTAGTGGCGATTTTGATTGTTTTACAAAACCGTTAGAATAGGTTGTGGGACTTATGAAATTATCTATTGTCTTCTCCGCAGTAGACAATTTAAGCGATTGATAGCTTTGCTTCCTTGTTGGGGAAAGCGGTGTTTGCTAACCTTCGTTTGTTGGCTCAGTAGTTAGCTGGTTACCGTGCACGAATGTACATTGTGTAACTTCCAATCGTGTATGACACTCTCAGTTTCTATTGACTCATGTCATTTAGAATCAAGAGACGACGGGCCCCTAATAAAGCTTACTGTGAGTTGCAACGACACAGAACATGCTGAAAGGTTATGACGTTTTACGTAACTATTGGTTCACTTCCCTGTTTTTGTTCGTTAATTCATTAGTTCATTCATTCGTTCATTCCCTCGTTTGTTGTTAACTGATGTTGATATCCGAATAGAATTTAACAACAAAGAGCATCAATATAAGTATATCTGAGGAGGCATATTTTCATCCTCAATGAGACACTGAAGAACAATATATTTGTTGAGTAATAATAACAAAAAGAAAAAGGTATACGCAATAGTTTTAAGCGGAGAAAAGGAATTGCTGGCGGCGTTCAAAATTACTTTACAGAATTTCGCAGTACCTAATCAATAAATAAAAAATATTGAACGGTTTAGAACGACAACATTCAAATCGTTACTTAGTATTTTCCTTCTTTTGTTTAATCTAACGTACATTTTCTAATGAACTATACATACTAAGACAAATATTTAAAATTGTGAGATCTTCAATCTGGTCATTTGAAAGGGTTTGTACCTCTAATAGAACAACTTGTTGTAATCGGATATGTAATGAGCGTCGGGTGTGTGTGGAATCTGAACTGACGGGAAGCGAAGGAGTTTATTACTACTAGTTCCTGGTTTAGCTTCAAGACACAATATTTAATATATTATAACTGACGTTTAACTTGATTATTTTATTACATCATCACCACTAACATTATCAATAGTTCGTTCGTTCGATCGTTCGTCATCAGCCTATCTCAGTCCGCTGTTGGACATATGTAGGTCTCTATAGTTATGTTGAAGTTATTCTGCAATGTTCCGAGCTTTCTTATCCGAAGTATAGTATAAACCTGAACCAGTCCACTGCTGGACATAAGTCTTTCTCAATTAGCGCTCTTGTTTTGTACTTGTAAAGGCTTTCTGCCCATAATTCCCACTCTGAGAATATGGTTTGGCGATCACAGAGCAAAGCTTCTCACACGGCCTGCGCTGCTGTCCGTTGACGGTCATAACAGCATAATATATTTGGCACTCCGTGCTCTCTGTCTACTCCGTAAGAGACCTAGCGTGAAAGAATGTATGCATATATGTATATTGTATATGTGTAACGTTTCATGCAGTTTATACGCATTGCATTAACACTAAACATTAAATGGGACAGAAATATTTCTCGCTCGATGCTGTGTGTCCACCCCGTAACGGCCTGTCGTGACGATGTAACAATAATGGATCTGCGAATTATCTAATGTTTCGCACTAATCGTTCCTAATGATCACCACTGACTGTGCCTGTAAGGTTGTGCAATAATTACGTGTATTTAGTAGAGTTATGTTCGCGCCGTAATGTGAACCAGCGTGCGTATACGATGCCTGTAATATGTTGTATAACTCTACCAAATGTATTCTGACCAACTCTACATATATGAATGTGGACTCTACACTGTAGAGCAACAATGTTTATTCGGGTTAGAGCACGAACTGTACTTTCCAATCTAATTAAATTCCATCCAAGTACACCATTCTCTAGCTGGAATATGTTATTATTGATTACGCTCTGTCGATGTGTTGATGTGGTACTTTAGGTTGTAACTATATAGAAATAAGGTTCGAATTACTAGATTTTCATTTGTTTAATTTCATTCTGTAATGACTGTGTTGACCCTGTTCTCTGTCGTTAGGATGGGTTTTAATGTAAGATTGTCAGGGTTTTTAGGGCAGTTATGATTATTATCATTATTATTATTATTGTTATAAGATCGCGTCAGGTCCCACATAGAGTTGGCAGAAAGCACCGAATGCCAAATATATTTAATGTTACGGACCTGATACGCTTCTTCTACATTCACGACTCTACACACACACGCCGATTTTGGAAAAGAGACAATCATATTAAAAATTTCTGATAAGTAATTACATACAATATGTATAGATATTGTTACTCGGTTCTTCTATCTCCCAACAAACCTGGTGTGATGATATAATGATTTAAAAAATGTATGCTTTTGATATAATATTTCGAATCTACATAATAAAGAGTTGTACTTAATTAAGCAAAATGTACGTATTTCCGCAGTTAGATCCAAATAAGCTGGTCTACAACAGAAAAAAATGTGTCTATGCACATTGTGGCAGTGTTGTAGAATTTCTTTGCTTTCTCGAAGTTGCCAAGTGCTCCGTACTACGAATGTGACCGAAATATATCCAATGCATTTCTGTTGCATTCAATATTTTAACGCTAACGGTTTCTATCACTTTTAAAGATATATATAAACAGGTTGTTTTTTGAAAATCAGTTGACAAATGTATTTAATTCTATCATGATTTTGGCTATGTGTAGTACGATTAAAAGGTGTCTCTAATCGAATAAGTGATTAGTCATCGATAATAAATCGAAGCCCTTACAAAGGTATTTTTGATATTAAAAATTGCATTTTAGGGTATATTATCGTGTACTATTAATATTTATCAGGGGATCGGAACTAAAATTCCAATTTTGACAAACACGATTCTTTTATTTTACTACGTGTGGTGTATTTAATCGGAACTGAAGAGAAAGGACGAGTCCGCTAGTCAAACGTATTCGCAGCTGACACAATTACCTTAAATCCATTGTGCTTGTGATGTCCGACATTGAGAACGGACCGCGATGAAGACGACCGCACAACACCAAACTGTGCTGCACCTCACGCTGTCTCACTCGCACATTCCAATCACACGACACTCGAGCTCACTTTGAGCGTGAGATTGATCACAATCCGAAATTATATCAGATTGAAAAAACACTTGTAACACATAAAAACACACTCGTCTCTCCCTTTGAAATTTTACAAGGAGTTTGTGTACAGTTTTAAATAGTTATTGATAAAAGGCAAGTGAACGATTGAACGTGGAATAGTGCGATGCCGCGGTCAGTAGAAAGCAGTGTAGTGTTCCGACTTTCTTTGGTACGTGCGGTGCAGTGCGGGCCGCGCAGGCGAGTGCGCGGCGGACTCGCAACCGGTATCAAGACCACTAGAGAATCGTTGTCGACAGCTCACGATGATTCTTTTGAAACTATCACCATATCTCTCACAGTTTAAGTAATATTGAAGGCTACATATCATTTTGTAACAGAAGAATTTACAATTTTGAAACTATCAGCGTGTCTCAATGAGGTATTTAAAAGTTTAGCTACCGTTTTTGAAACTTGCCTATCGTTTTGTAAAATATCAGTTTCGTATGTCGTTTAACATTTGAGCCGACTAGAATCTGTTGGCCAAGACGATAATTAAACGTATGGATGTCGATATACGTATTTGCAAATTTTGTTGCCAAAATTGCGTTATTATCTTTAGCATTTCATTTTCTTCTACGTGTTTTTGAAATTTGCCAAAGATTTAATTATTATTTGGCAATGTATTATTATATTTTCGCTTATGAAAATATAAATTCGTATATACATTTAGATTTTGCATTAAATAATCTTAACTCTCTGATGGCGCAGTCAGAAGTCTTCGAAACTGGCGTGCGTGTATGAAGGGGGCGATAAATGTAGAAGAAAAGCACTTGGCACTTGGGAAAGCATTTGGTACTCAATGCTCTCTGCCTAACCCGTAGAGGACTTCATCTGATGGTATAATAATCTAAACTCCATTCATTTAGGTTGGCTTAGTATGAAGAGCACTTTAATCTGTGTTAATACTGCTTTTAAATCTAAGTTAATTTTAATGAACTTGTATTACAACTTTCCCTAATAGACCACTTAATTATTTATTGTAGATTATTTATATAATATATAACTTACAATTTGTATTCACTTAATTGCAAAATCTAAATTGGATTTTATTATTCAACGTTTCTATAGTTTGTGCATGTACTATAATATAAGTGATTAAATATGTCTCAGCCGCAAGCTCGCTTCGATGCGCGGGAACTCATGAAGAAGCGAGGACAGGTCCTAAACTAGTCGGGCTATCCCCAAAAATATACGTGAACTAAGCCGGTACGCAATTTAGGTATAATGATAATTAATATTGAAGGCTTAAAACGGTATTCGCGAAATTTATTACTGGGCACGTATGGTAAGGTGTAAAATAATCCGTTTTAACATTTTTTTTTAATATCATGTTATTATATCATACTATATTATATATTAAGCTAGCGTTTAGCTGTAATTTCGCCTAATGGTAAGCGCAGATACATCTTCAAGTGGACCACGCGTGGCTAGTAAAAGCCTATTGTTCCGCGCTGAGTCCTAGGTTATTTATGTAATTGTTTTTCATCCGATTCATATCAAAAACATACAGAGATTGGCTTATCTCTCCATATGCAATACAATGCTGCAATGAATTCGCTATTTAGCGGAATTGAACAGAAGATAAATAAGAGAAGTGTAAAATGGATTCAAAAATTGTTATTCACTTCTTGGAACCGGACTGTTGAACTTTAACATGACATTCGAGGAGTTATCCAATATAGCAGGTGTACTTACGAGTAAACTTGTAAAATGTAGAGAAAGTACACTTTTTGTCCGATCGCATAATCCAAAATACACGGCAGGGCACAGCTTGTTGTCTTTTGTTAATTACCATAGTTGCATACAATATGAACGATGATTATTAATAATCGTGCAACAATCATTTGTGACAATAATAAGGCTTAGTTTCCGAGAAGGAGCCTACTGATTGCACTAGTTTACATATAATTCTAAAACGTTAATGCTTAGCTTGAGGTAAGATTTTAAAAGGGAATACTGGTTATTAAGACTAGGCAATTAGTCCGGTCATATTATTTGTTAAAACGAATCGTGAAATAAATTAGTTCTAAGCGTATGCACATGCCCAAAAAAACACGGACGATATGCAAAAATTAATTTTATGGGAAATTAGTACAAACGCTTTTAAACGGTCATGTTGCTTAAACAATTTTAGGGTTAAGATTAGACATTTGACCCTAAGGAAACCTCTCACTGATGTTACCATATCTTTCGGCCCGTTGTTAGTAGGAGAGAGCGTGGAGGTCGTGAGAATGAACGGTTTAAAGCGGTCGACGTTCTCTACTGATTTGGGACGGAGTCGACAAACGATTGCGGGAGTCTCAGCTACCGTCATTATCAAATCCTAGCAAATTTTGTGATTTTCATAGACATTTAAGTAGATTTTAATGGTAACAAAAAATAATTGGCATGTTCTATGCCTATGACAATAAAAGCCGTTTATGATTGTTGTTAAAATGTGTAGTAGATACCTATGTCTTACAAAAATCAATTAACTGTTGAATTGTAATGTATTAATTTAGCCAAAACGTAAGTACATCTATTCTCCGTTTCCATAAAAAGTTTGTAACGGAACATACAATCCTTGTATAACCGTTATTCAGCAGTTTAAACTGGTTTACCGTTATGCTATATAGATATTAGACCGATAATAACAAGAGCCTAATTCAATAAAAAACGTAATCGTGGCTTGTACATATATTTATCAAGATTCTGCATTATTAGCTTTGAATTCATATTTGGTTTAGTTAATAATAATACTTATTTCATTTTTAAACTTCTATGATCAGTAACAGCTTGTTTAAATGATTATAAGAGTGAAATATCTCTGTTAACATTTGCAATATAAATGTCATTTGGTCAAGTTTTTGTTTTCTTTGTGATATTGAATAAGAATTTATACTACACGACTTGTAATCTGACTGCCACCTAGCGGCAAATAGCTAAACTATTCTTACTATTAACTTCCCAGTTCGTCCTTAGATGGCGCTTTTTACACTTTTACCAGTATTAGTAAGTTCATATATTTGTAATAATATTATATGTGTACTTATTTTTTACTGCTCACTTAACATTATACATTTAACGACAGTAGTTTTATTATTATGAATCAAAAGAAATGTTACTCTCAAATAGTCAATACCAAGGCTTACATTAAAAAATATATAGATAGAAATTACAAAGAGAATAACATAAACTAGAGCTTTTTAATATATATGTTTAATACTTTATTGATTTCTATATAAACAAAATCTGACAATTCGTATTTTGTCTGTGTGTCAGATAAACCTTTCTCATTCTGGGAGCAGTTCCATGTCCAACAAGGGAAATATTCAAGAGTTCATGCTATCGATATAGAAACCTTACGACTTCTGACTTTGAATTCTTCCAAAACATTACATGCTGTTTTATACGCTGTTATTGTATATTATAAATTATAAACTGATGGAATATTCTTTGACAGTTTTTTTAAAATAGCAGTACGCTCGCTTACTATTACAATCTCATCTTCTAGTATGAGAAATATGGTCTAGGAAGAGGAGCGGTTGCCTAGAAAATGCCTATACATTCTTGTCTTGAACAGTTCCAGATAATATGTATCGAGAAAAATAGACTTTGGCGGGAAATAAAATAAAAATATTTAAAAATCTGAAACATAATAGTATACATATATACATCATCAACTTCAGTACAATAAATGTGTGATGTTGTGTTAAGGCTTTTAAAAATAGCATTGAGTAACGTTCAGGGGTCTTGTGGAGTTGGTTGTTCACTTGAAGTCATACGCGGCGCGCCGCCCGCGCGTATTCGAGAAATCGGTTCGAGAAAGATCGATGCGCTCGGTAAATGGTACGAGTAAGTCGATTTGGCATTACGTAAACCGGCTCCGATAATGATAATTGTCTCTGTTATTTTACAGTGTACGTGTTTTGTTTCAACTTATAAACTATAAAGTCAACTTATAAAGTATTTATTTTTCTTAGTACCTACGTATTTTTATGTTCAGCTTGTCCTCAGTCGTTTTGGTTAAGTCTGTAGGTAAATGCAAATATTATGAATTTGTCATATATGACCAATATGTTTAAAATGTTACCTTTATTATCGCGTTTTATTAAGGCTTCAGAATGCAAATTCCTTAAAACAGTCCGTAGTGTAAACATTAGAAATTTGCTGACATTTGATGCTTCTTCTTAGCGTGTCGATGACAAACACGAATAGGGTTTAGGGTTTGTCATCGTGGTGAAAGGATTTGCCGATCAGCGTTGGGATTCGCTGATCGTTGCCCGTTGCATCGTATTCATTTGATGCTTATTAACTAAATGTGTTATCGGCGGTTGTTGACTGCCAGTGTCATTGTTTATGTTGAAGATTGATTGAAAAAGATACACAATCTATCTTATTGTGAATCATATTTCTCGATGATCAACAGTCTACCGACTTAACATACGTATTTATTTTGCACAGTCCTACTAGTTCCTGCTCTATCCTAGGCTTTTCTTCATGAGCTTTACATTAATACTTCTGTGTTTATATAAATGCTTACGTTTTTATACCCGTTTACTCATTTATAATACGTTCTAATATAATTTACCCACGAAGTATTTCGCATCCCAATTGAAAATTGTTTTTCTAAATAAAAAGGTACAAATTCAGATTGTCTAAGGTCTGCACATTCTTCTGCCTTTTATCTATTTAATATTATTGCTCAAAAACTGCTTGCTTTGTATATGTATTATACAATTTAATCTTAAACGGTAATCAGTCTTAAAGTTGTAAGCAAATTACTTTGATTTCGCATCATTTAAAATAGATTTAGGTACGTGGCGTAATATGTATTGGACGAGTTATTAGTATCTTGATGTGCTGTAAACATAAATCTATTATAAAATATTACGGAAATTTCAGCCAACACCACTTTAAACGGCAATATATTTATGTAATTGGACATTGATCAATCTACTGATGATGGCTATAACGTGGTTCAAAGTGATATATTTGCTGACGATGGTTTTGAAAATTTTGAAAAAGATAAATTTGTTGACCACGGTTTTGAAAAATTTTATAGAGATAATTTTGTTGACTATGGGTTTGAAAAATTATGAAATTGGCAGATTTGTTGACTGAGGATTTTATAATTTGTTAATTTTCTTACGATCGTGACATCAAAATGACTCTATGGTAGTCCGTACGAATTTGAATAATTTCGCGCCGACATTCAAAATTATTCATGATCCGTTTCATTTTCGACTTCCGGGCGCTATGATTTGATACTTTTCGCAATACTTACATAAAATGATGTTCTTACAATGTTCTCTGTGTCTTTCTCTCTCTCTCTCTTTTTGGGGTTCTACGTGTATAGATAATTAAAATAATGTGCTAATTATTCTTTTAGATTATTTCGCTTTTGTTTAAGGTTGACGTTAAAGTGATGTCCACTGTTTTGTGCGAATGTAAAGGGTTCTTTTACATTGATACCTATATGTTGCCGATAATCTCTGAGGCCCGTTCTTTTACTTTGTTATTTGGGGTTTTGTTTTTAAACAGCAGCGAAACGATAGAAGGGTTGATGATGATGATGATAATAGCAATTGAAATTAATGGAGTTTCAAAATGAGCTTTATTATTATTGACTGCTTCGTTGTTCTAGTGGTTGCCGGTGCGATATCTGAGCGACATATTTTGAGCTAGCATGGTGCAAAGTACTATTAAGTTTAGTAATATTAAATTCCCAGTAGTAGCTCGCAGTCTGGATTGTTGCCTGGTATATGGCAATAGTTTTAATCCTTATTCCATTGTGGGACATATCATATGTATAATCGGGAAAATGTGAGATTGTACTATACTACTTTGCCTAACCCGGCGGGGAATTAAAAGCGTGATGTTATGTTAATTGTTACTAATTTGTAATTTTAACATCGGTGTAAACCACATAGAGTTTATTACATAATACAATATATTTGCTTTAATTTAAATGTCATTAGTTTTATGATTTTTTTTACTGTTTACCGATTCATATGATCAAGTGTTTCAATCTCGATTTCCTCGCTTTCCCTTTTTTTAAGGCTAATTTTTATTCGATGCAATTTTATTCACAAAAACAACCATTTGCTTTATGAAAATGTTGCTAAACTGAATGATTGATGATAATTAAATGGAAATACGGTAAAAATGTGTAATACATGCGCGCATATGTTAGTGGTTTTCTGCGTGTTTAATAATAATTTTCGCTCAGTACAAAGTAGGTCGTGGGTTTGGTTGGAAAAGTAGAGAACAAGTGGGGCGAGATTATTTGCTGAGTTGATTTTAAACAATGCAACGCACAGCTATTTATGTATAAACAATGTTAGGTTGTTTGAAAACGACACGGTTGTTTTTTATTTTTGGTAAAATGCAAGGCGTGTCCGTCTATAACGAATCTAAATTTATGTATTTATGCAATAAAGAAATTACTTAAAGATAATGTCTATGGTGAGACATATTGAAAGGCTCTTATTTAATCATCGTCATCATCAGCATGTTGATGTCCATTGCATATGTAGGTCACCCCTGAGTTTTTGCTCATAATCCCCCTGCAGGTCATGCAGGTTACGTGTCATCAAATACGTCGTCGTTTGTCGTTATAATTGAGTAGAAGTCATAACATGTACATTTATAATGTATCAGTGTAGGCATTCTTTGTTTAATCTTAGATAATCTACTGTTCTCATAACGGTACCGGAAGAGAACAGAAAAAACAAAAACACAACAGTGAATGCGAAAACATATTTTTTTTGTATTTCGATTGTTGTTACTGTTGTGTTTGTTGTTCTTGTAATAAACACCGATCGGACTCCCGATAACGTAACAGCGATTCCTGTTTGCGCAAAGCAGATGAGATCTACGTAATTACTTTTCGGTAGACGGTACGTACGTACCGGTGTCGTAATACGTAAAGCAATACGCGCGTATCGCGAATCAAGGTACGCCGTGAAGACGCACATAACATTGAATGTTTTTTTTTCGTTCTGTTGTTTTGCAACATTATTTATGATATTGCCGGTTTGTGTGTGTTTGCTCAACAACATGATGCAATTAAATAGTGTGTATATGTATGTGTGTTAAACAATTAGCACGTTCGCGACGACGGCAGTCGAAAAGGTACAATTTGCAAATCATATATTTGTATGTACTTTTTTATATATTTGCACTCATCTATCTTGACTGAATAGGTTAGATGCTGGCCGATGAGGGAGTATTGAATCTCCGAAACAAATGTGAATATATAACAGAGAAACAAATATGGAGTCTCCAAGTCTATACACATAGAGATATTTGGCACTCTGTGCTCTCTGCGTACACCGTTAGGGGTTTTTGACGATGATGTAATCATATTAATAATTTTTGCTTTAAAATTCATCGTATAAATACAATTAATAAGTTACACAAATCAACAGGCTTGATATGTACATATCATATATATGTTTATGTATGTCAGTGTTTCATATCATTTTTACATCTATCATCATATCATTATTATATATCTCAGCGTATAAATGAAACACTTTGCATTTTAACATTGAGTTTTTAACGTTGCATTACTTAACATTGTTCTCCTTTTAGAATAGAATAATTTAAGTTATTGGTCCACCACGCTCGCCAAGTACAGCTTAGCGAATTCACACGCCTTATAGAACATTATTACTTGAGTGATGTCAAGTAAGTAACATCATACCTGTATTTTCCCAGAAAGGTAGGCAGAGGTGCGTGTTACTCTCCCACGAATCATTAATTATATTATACGTTCCACTATATATTATATACATATAATAGGCCGTTTTATGAAGAAAGTTACTTTTTAGTTCATTCAATGTTTATAAATTTAAATTTGACACAGTTTTTCGCCAAAGATTTCATTGCGACTCAACGATAAGCGTCAACTCGTACCATTGGATGACTTGCCAAAATGGCGACTCGGTTGCCCTTTCAACCGGAACATGGCATCGAGGCGGTGCTGGCCGGCACCGGAAGTGGGTTTTAACGACTATATGTTTGAAACTGTAAACCGAAATTGTGTGTCTGGCTGTCTGTCCTTATAACCGCGAAACGTATTGCCCAAATTGTCGAATACTTTCAA
>DWME01008083.1:0-12026 GCA_018244795.1 Parelbella ahira ahira
ATAGCTACGAGTATAACATTACCCTTAATTACTAAAAAATAGATCTTATAGTCCATTCATACTCAAACTGGGCAATAAAGTATCATAGTGGGCGTAAGAGGAATTCGTGGGGGCAGTAAAAGCCCTATAAAAGACAGGGGGTAGTTCAAGTACACCGAAGGGATGCCGGAAGATTTGATAAAAAAACGTTTGACAAAAAAATGATTTGTCTAATATTTCGATTGATAAAATTAGAAATCTATTCAATTGGAAATAATTGATTGAAAACACAAACGCACACTAGCAAAATTAAAAATATATAGTTATGTACTTAGATGAAACATGATAAATAGACAGTTAGATATTTTTTTCTTTTCCGCGCTGTGAGAATTAATATAATATAAAACACAAAGACAGAATAGATTTAAGCAAAGGGCGTCCTTATCTACCGTCTCACTGAGGTATAATATGCACAAGTTACCGGTACGCTGTCTACCGGACGGTGTTACTTGTGAAGACGGGAGACAAATTTGCATAATGGATGGACGAAGTATATACATACATATAGAAATGTACACCGCCTGTTATTTTATTCTTCAAGATACCGATGGATATTCTTTCCCATTTTCCAATTCTGTACCCATGTAAATATGTTCACATTAATTAATTCTCATTTTCATATTATGAAAAAAATATATACATATACATATGTCGTCGCCACCCCCTCCCTGTCTCCACCAGCCACCTCCAATGAATCACAAAGAAACACGCGATGAGTAATAGTGCAAAAGAGCATATAAAATAGTGATAGCCTAAAATGCTTTAGTATTTATCCCCCACATTCTGAAGGTCCTATTCGTTAAAATCTTGGCACGTAGCTCTTTACAACTACAAACGGCCGATTACGATGATAATGAAGATGATAAACCCGGTCAGCATAAAGAAGTTATCAAGTTGCCACCAAAAAAACTATACAATTTGATTTTACACCATAGTAACATTTCATATGTATGTACCTGAACCCGGTCAGCAGAAAGAAGATAATTAGTTGCAGCCAAAAGAACTAAGCAATGAAATTTTACACTATAGTATCATTTCAGATATTTATACCGTTTAATACAAGAAAATCTCTCTACACTTGGCTATATCTTGATCTCGTAGAAGAAGAAATACGAAATGTCAACGCTATGGTATTTAAACCAGCAATTTAGAACCTCGTCGCAAACCAACGCTGAGCTACTGTGTCATTCGTACTAAAATATTTATAATAGTTGCTCCATAGAACATTAAATTTACGTATGCATGAGTTCTTGGAAAACACTCACCTGATGTTAGGTAGATCTTCGCTTTGGTTGGTTTGTTTTTTGTTTGTTGTTTGTTGCGTCGTTTGAAAACGAACTTTTTTTATCGCAGGCCAGATTACATTTTGTATTAAACATGACAATTTGTCCTATTAATTTGATTCGATTCTATTTTTTTAGAATTTACTATGTTTTTTTTCTAATTTAGAATTTCTAGTAGTGACTAAGAGCCTGGATCTGTGCCCGGTGTAAGGCTATAGGTTCACCACCTATTCCATGGAAATTAAATGTAACTGGGTAAACGTACACTCCTCTGCCTACGCCATGGAAATCACGGGCGTGATGTTACGTATTATCATCTCCTACTTCTTCATCTTCATCGTCAACACCGTTATCGTCATCATCATCTTCATAATCTTCATCAGTTTACGTCGTCCCAAAATCAACATAGGTTGTAATTGTGATATAAAAATCAAGGTTCAAAGAAAGCTGGAAATATTCAACGACATAAAACTGAATAATATTTCCTCTGAAAGCAGGCGCTCGTCTCGCGTCTTATTCTATTTCCTTCTAGCGGTAAACAGTTGATGTTATTCAGACGTCAGTAACCCCCCGCCACCGGGCGGGGTTAGATAACACACTACTATACTCTTCAACCTCGATTTTAGCCTCGCATTATGTGAGAAAATCCGTATTCAACAGTGGAACAATGCGGTTATGATAATTGTTAAATTTTCTCGAAGTTATTGTAGATTATATTGTTAATTGACATTATTCATCTGTTTTACTGTTGTAGGCTATCACAGTAATCCAGAAGGCAAAAGAGAGATAACAAAAAAAAACGTTTTAAATATAAGGAGCTGCGCGCTGAAAGTGTATTTCTTACGGGAGCGATCTCACAATAATGCTAGATTCTCACTTTATACATGGATACCAAATTCGGAAATGATCTACGTTTGGGACCCTTCTCAATCATAGTTCGTAAGCGATTTGTCAAACAAAACATGTAGGTATTGTAGTAATTTAGTCTAAATAAAGTTATGTATTACTATTACCATATTGTCCTGCCAGGGTCCTCACGCAGTAGGCAGACCGCACCGAGTTCCAAATATCTTTATCCTGGCCGACTAGACATGCTTCTTCCACATTCAAGACTTTTTTCATACAGGCAAGAGGGCTTTGAAGGCTTCTAACTATCTCACTTGGTTGTGTTTGATTTATTATAATAATACATGAGTATTGGCCTCCTTTGGCACCTGTATCCATCAAGATTTCGCATAATAATAATTAATTCATACGTTGAATAGAACATATTCATAATGTCAATATCACGTCGCCCGCCTGGCATATTAATTAAAATGTAGTAGGTATAGTGTGAGTTGTGACAGTGGCTGATTAGAAACACATGTTAGCGCGCAGAACACAGCGGAGAGGAGTTAGCGTTAGGAGTTAGCATTAGGAGAGAGGAGCCGTTGACGTGAGGCCTCGGTGGAAATTACAGGCAGATGTGTTCGTTCAAATGTCTCCATACGCTCTGCGGGGACATGTACCAATCACACAAGATAGTTGGCCGGAGATATAACACGCAGAAAGCAACTAGGCATCTGTGAGGAGTTCGCTTCTCCTCCCACCCTCTGATACTGCCTTTCGATACCTAAAATTCGAGTAATAACTTATCTATAGGCATATGCACTCGTGATATTTTCATACTATTATCTAAAAATAGGATAAAATAACAAATGTTTTTTGCAGATATAACCTCGCTATTACATACGTCATCAGAGAGTGGTGCCTAGACAGTTTCTGCGAGTTATTGTTAACATCAAAGTCTATATCTAATACTGTAAATATTTACATACAAATAATACATAAAACTAGTACAATCATAGAAAACTGATATAACCGTACCTTACTTAAAAATGACTGCCTCGTTGATCGGGTGGTTGCAAGCGCGACTGCCGATCAGGAGGTCTAGTAGTGACTCGGAATCTGGATCCATGCCTGGTGTATGGCAATAGGCTCACCACCTATTCTATGTGACGTAAACGTAACCGGTGAAACATGGGAGTGTACAGCTACCCTCCTCTGCCTACCTCTTAGGGGATAATAGGCGTGATGTTACGTTTGATGTTACATAAATATTTACAAAGCTAGAGGGCCAATAAGGGCCGAAATTCGACCGTAATTCAATAAATTATTAAGTTTAATCGTTATTGAGGTTCTCATGACAAAGAGTAGAATACCTCCGTAAATCTTTACTTAGTTCCACCGTTTGACCAAGAATTTTTGTATCTGATATTGAGTGTGTGAGTATAAATATATATTTCGTTTTATGGGAATTAATATTTATAACACATATAATATAACATACATAGTTTTAATGTTATACAGTGAGTCCCACACTGTGAGTAAAAAATATATATTTAAAGTATAGCATAAGACACTATTTAAAAGTATGTAAGTAATTTCTCATGTGAAGAAATAAATTTTATCATTATTTTTGAGAAATAAATGCACCCCATAAAAGCTGAACACGTTGTTCAGCAGCCGCAAATATTCCAGAAATTTGTCCCGTAACGTGCGCGATTAGATTGATGGCTGTAGTAACTCTACGAGAACTATGTGCGATGCTTATAATCAGGGTGTCTGACAGCCAGCTTCGTGGAGTTACGAGTATATTGTATCGCTGTACGCAACGTTTCTCTATATACATACGTACCTACGTATGTAAACGTATTTTCCATATCAGACGTAATTAGGTCTATCCTTCTCGAAGGTTCCTTCGACAGGCGAGCTTATGTGACGACTTTGAAGAATGTAGAACAGTAGAAATAGAGATATTTGACAGTCGATGCTTTCTGTTTACGGGGAATGAGGCTTGGAAGTGATAGTATATTAATAATATATAATTGTATCGTTGGAGTAGACGTGTTCTGGAGTGAAGACCCCGTCTTGGCAAACGTGGCGTAGGACGCCCTCCAGCTGGATGGAGTGACGATATACGCAGTGATTAGCAGCAGTTGGATGCGACGAGCTGAAGATCGAGCTCAGTGGCGTGCTATGTCCAGTAGTGGACGGAAATAGACCGATAGTGGTGATGAAGAATTGTAGCATGATTATTGGGCTCTTGTGCAATATAAAAATGCTTTTAAGTTGTGCGGAAAGCTATTACTTTTAGCCAGTGTACTCTCGAGTGCACTTTCAGACCTCGCGACTCGTGCAAAAGTATTTCAATGTAGATTAAGCAGTTGTCGTCAAAGCCATATACTTTTTTACGGCCAAAGAGCTTTTCCGCTTATGTACCAAAAATATTTTATTACATTTAAACTTAATTGTCGGTGATTTTTTTCTGACTCGTTTTAAAAACCATTTTAACTACAAAATATTATAGGTAAATACAAGCAAATTAAGCTTTTATTCTCAAAATTGTATCATTATTCAAATACATTAAGAACTAACATCTTCCAATATAACATCTATGTAACATAAATATCAATGTAACGCAAAAAACCCAAAGTAATTTATCCACGGCAGTTGTAACTCTTCCGTATGTTTATCATCGTGAGGAAACGAACAAGTCCAAAAGCTCTATATAATACCCTCTAAAGTGAGTAAAATCTGCTCGTCGTACGTGGTCAGCGTACTAGACCACGAGCCTAGCGCTTTTCATTCTTAACGGAGTCTCAACAGTGATACGACAAATGTTAAATCCAATTCCTCGAAACCTGCGTAAAAAACAAAACAACAGAGCACGAATGGCAATACTATTCTAATGTACCTGTCAAATGTGCTCTCTCGTACTGTTGTGAACAAATTTTCTTCATAATGAGGGCCCCGAGTATCGCTGACAACTGCTCCAATCTGAAAGAGATAGATAAATATTAACTTTCTAGAATAAGTTCTTTTTAATAGTTATCTTTTTAATTTCCTAGGATATATTTACACACGGCTTTTGGAGCTCAAACTAGGCAAAACCGTACCACAGTAACCAGACGGCTGATAAATTATATATGTCTTCATCAGGTATACATTACACCCAGACACAAAATAAAAACTAGTGCTCATCACACAAATATTCGTCCTGATTGGATACTGAACGCAGAACAACCAGCGCACCAGGTAATTTCAATAAGCATTGAACCAACGCACAATTAAATAACACGCAACGGTATCCGAAAGACAGCTAGCATTACAAAGTTACATATATTTCAGGCGTAGTAATATAAAATCTGTCTCTTAATTAAACATGCACGAGTCGCAAGAACTAGTAGAAAAGACAACTTCGCTTCATTGAAATGTATAAAATCGATATCTGTACAAAATGAATCAGAACATATGGTGAATTCTTCCATTTCTTCGAATATCGATATTTGACATATCAATGATTCAAACGCATTCAATGTACTTGCAGAGCAAAGAAACATTTGCATTGCTTTACTTGAGCGTTTCTTTGGTAGCAACATGAAGCTTGCGCTTCGTCCGTTACAAATACCATTTCACAGTTGCATCCGACTATAGAATTTGTTTTGTTTATAAAATATACGTTCATCCCGCACGTGGTCAGCGTGACCCACTATGCTATTAGTTTTTCTCATTCTAATAGCAGGCCGATGTGCAACGGTGGAATAATAAAAGTGTCTATGACGTTGATATTTCATTTTTCCAAGTGTTACTTTGTACGACAAATTTGCAATCTCGGTACGCAGCAAGGGAAAAAAATGAAAGCGACACAAAATCGCGGCCAAAAACAAAGCACTGGCTTTCGCAATGAACGGTATGTTAAATTCTGTTCAGCGTGTGATACTCAATGAAAATATAAAAGGGCCGTACAAATCGGCACAAAATATGGGTTACCAACAGGAAGCCAGTACACGCCTCTTCCGCGCCCAATCCAATCGACACGGCTCAACTTCCGGGATTGAAAGTGAAGCTTCCGTAATATACTAATTAATAAAAATCGTCTCTTGTTGTTTATTTTACAACCACTTCTGAAAATTATTCCAATAACGAAGTATCGGTAAACATAACATGACTAAATATTACTTATAGCTCGAATAGTAGCTAGGACCCCTCAGAACTTTCCGAATTCAGCGCGTGTGTATGAAGAGAGTGATAAAAGTAGGAAAAGCAGATCAGATTTGTAAGGATAGAGAGATATTTGGCACTCAATGTTCTCTAAATACCTCAAGGGGACCTAGCGTAATGGTATGACAATAGAAATATGGCATGAAATAAAGTAGTTTAAAGTATTGAATAGTAAATTGATACTTGGTGGTTTCTTTTTTAACAAAACTACGTTCGTAAGATGAAAAGCTGATTAACATAATATTACATTTTACCTTAATGATTACTAGCATGTTGGTTTTATCTTGAATTTTCAATATTTTGTTAACAAAAAAATTTTCCTTTAACATTTAAGTACATCATGAACAGAACGACTTGAAACAAGTTTTCACAAGGACACAAAGCGATAAAGCAAAGCTTTGTTGACGTATACAATTTTTTTTTCTTTTATCATAAAATAAAATTGAATATATTTAAAAACATATTTTTAATTTTACGTATAAGTTTGGAAACATTTTGAACATGCTCGGTAACCGATGAAAAATGTAAGTAGGTACTTCACTTTTCTGCCAACTCCTTTGGGAAAATACAAGGTGATATTATGATTGAAGGTCTTTATTCATAGCCATTTTCCCGCAAAGTGGGTGTCTATGAAAAACTGCGGAACCACCATCGATTAGTCCTTAAGGATATCGGGTCAAATAAATCTCTTGTCCCATTGAGATTGTGCGTGTGAATATTACATATTAAGGGCAACATTTTTCTCTTAGTATCTGTTGATATGAACATCCTTTATTGTAAAAAAAATGTTTTACCAATTGCATAACCAGTATCTTTCTATTATGATATCGTCACGCTAGAGTGCCTTAGGGGTAGGCAGAAAACATCAAGTACCAAATATCCTCTTACCTTTCAGGTCCGACACGCTTCTTCAACATACATCACTCTCTTCGCACACATTACTCAATCACTCGTACAAATATTCACAAGTTGGTATTGAGTGTAATTCATAATTAATCACCGCGGCGAACTCGGACACACACGATCATAATTCAAACTTGTCATAAGCTCTCTTAACGATGCAATGATGACTTAATCAACTGATTTTTCTCATTTCGACAAATGAATCCGGTGAGACATTTACTAACACCTTTTTATTTAAAGGTCAGTAATAAATGATTTTAGTTTCTTTTCCCGATTCAAATTACAACCACAAAATGTCAGCACAAACCGATTTTTCTTATCTCGACAATCACAATTTGACATTAAACATTTGTTTTTTATTTAAATGTAAGTATAATACGATTTTTTGTTAGTTTTCCAAATTCAAGTCACAAGCGAAAATTGGCCAGCACAAACTGATATTTTTTTCTTATGTATTCAAATAAATACACTGACATTTGCACTTTTCTTTTTTTCAAACAAGAGTCAGTATTTCATTCACTTTTATAACTCTTCCAAATTCAAATAGCGGTGTCGGCTCGCACAAACTGTCATTGAGCTAGACGTACAGAGCAAGCTCTCGCGACCCACAAAACAAAAAGTGACACGACAAGAAATATAGGAGGTAAGTTTTTCAATGGATTTGACAATCACTAACAACACACGTTGAGATATTTTAATACCCCTTGAACAATATATTCATTTCCTGACACAACCGTTCATTTTTTATTTTAATTTTCAATGACTTTCATTTTTAAATTTTAATTTACATTTGAATTTCTTTATATTTATTTAAAATGTTCGCTTAAAAAATATAAATATAGTTCAAAATATAGTTGTTCAAGAAAACATTGTACAAACATCTTCTTATTCCTCGAGGAGTTTCTTTCAGCAGAGTCCAGGATTTGAGAAGTGATGTATGATGTGATTTCATTGTGTTCTATATTATATTAAAGCGCTACGTTACCTACTCCCGAATATAGAAAACAATTTCACATTAACTTTAGCATATTTTAGATAAAACAGCAGTCTGAATATTTAACTGTATAAAGATACAAATTTCGTTATTTATTTGTGTGCCGAAAGTCTAACATAACGTAACCTCTGTTTGCACAAACACTTCTTTTGTTTCTCTCTTCCGTACGTATATTTTACAATTACATTATCTAGCAGCAGGGAACTTGTCCCAGTGCCATGCATATTTAATAAACTAACTTAATAATAGCTGTTTTATATAACATATAAATATTTATTCGTATAGTATGCGAAACTTGGCGCGCACTTCTTTCCTTGCAAAATTAAAATTATATAACTGTCTGTAATGAAACGAACAAAAACAAAAGCAAACCTGAACAATTCTTAGAATTCTCCATAATATTTTCTAAGGCGTGAGAATCCTGTCAACACGCCCTTGATCAGTATGGCTGATATGGCCTTGAGTTTTGCATTCTTAGAGGAGACCTATACGCAATAGTGAAACGACAAAAATTTTAATGATTATGACGAATAGTGCCGCTTCAACTAATATTTAACTGTCACTGCAGTCATCGTTGACATAAAGTTTTGATCTCATTTTGACACGCATACAATAGTCATTGTATTTTTTCACGAATCCTTTGAATAATGGCAATATGGTCAATTAAATTACTGTCAATTAAGTACTGTTTAAATCTTTTCGACAAAATTTTTGTGAGATTGTATGACTTCAGAATAAGTCGTTTTGATATTTTAGAGAGCATTAGGCTAAGTTCTACTCTTCACTTAAGATCTGTAGGTACATTTTCCGCAGATCTACTCACTTCCCTGCCCCTACTTGCCCGTTACCTTAAAGTTGTCGAAAACAATACGTTTTCGAAGCGATGAAGCCGTCTTTTGTATGTAGCTATAATCTTAGTTTACAGTCCCTTTCCTAATGTAGGTACGATAAAAAGTTTTTTTATTATACAATATTGTATACGCGTAAATATAACTTGGATGTGATGCACGTCGTCACGAAGGAGAGAGGCAGATATGTAATTTTACTATAAAAGTGTTTTTATATTCTTGTCCATTTTCTTAAAATTTCACGGTTATTATACACACTGTAACAAATAAATACATCAAGATTTATAACCATTAAGCAATTGTGCAGGTTTCCTCACGATATTTTCCTTCACCGTTAGCAAGTAATACTTATTTAAACTTAAAACGTACTTTTTTAAAGAGGTGCGCGCCATGGATTTGAACCCAGCACCCCCGGAATAAAAGACTGAATTCTTAACCACTAGGCCATCACTGCCCATTAGCCCACTGCCCACAGCATAACCTATACGATGTCATCGTTATTTGTTTTCGTAGCTTCATAACCTCAAAAGACATACTGTATACTAGGAAGATATGCCTGACATCTCTCTAAGTCGTTGGATAAAAAAGTTTTGGAACAACGTGAAATTTGGATTTTGTTGTTGCGAAGGGAACAATCTTTGACTGTAAAAGTTAAATAAAAAGTTATTCACGTTCCAGAGCTCGCCACCGAAACTTTCCAGTTCTCGCTCGTACATTGTAGCTCTATTGCACACTAACAGCATCTCGAATTGTGCTGTTATTTCTACTGTAACAAAAAACATTGCCTAACTGCTTTAACAAATACTACTATAACTTTTAGTTTTAAAAAATATTGTTGGTACTAAATAAATCAACACATTGTCAGAATGAGAAGGGTTAAGGCTCCTGCTAAGGGTTCTGCCATGCTGACCATCTACGGATTGGCAGTAAACTACCTAATATATGAATTCACTTACACATATGTAAATGTAATCATAATTATACAGAGTTTTATAATTTTTGTACAATAAAAGTTTGCTCTATACCACCAACCACCCACAACCACTCCACCAACGAGGCAGTCGTGCTATTAATGAACACCTAAATAATGTATCAATTCAATGTAAATGATTGATTGAATAAATAAAACGTACAGTAAGTCAATAATCTCCAAGCTGCATTATAGTTGTGTTCCAAAAAGTCCCAAATTTAAAATTAAATCCACTTACAACTACAGTACATTGCACTTGACCATCGTATACCACACAAGCCAAATTTCTAATAAATAATAGCTAACTATATCGCTTCTGTACAAATTCAATTACAAAGCAACATTTATTCTCAAATATTCGTCCTTAAAGCTAATCGGACTAATTTAACGGTGCGGTTTTGACGCGTAAGTAATGTAATCCTAAGTATTACGGCTAAAGTATGATGACATTATGATTATGTTTGGCAGCTCCATATGACGTCATAGTCTATGATATTGGTTTTTTTTTTCTACCCGCGCTGTACGCGTATACCAGCTGAAAATTTAAAAAATATCCTAACGGGGAATACCGCGATGAATTTTTAACTGAAACATTTACTAATTCACAATGTGACACTCCGTGGGCGATGAGGTTACATCCATTTTTCATGACGCAAAACTCATTTTCTTGATGTCAGTGAGAATTCCAATTTCATATCTAAAAAATTAAAGCTACAAATTCAATATTTTTCGATCGTCTTTTATTCAAAGGTTTGTTAGTTGTCGCCTGCTATCCAAATACTTATTTTTAGTTGATTGATGTTTCAATACATAGACCCTTATAGAAGCGCACAAAATGCCTAGAAATATTTCAAACCATTCTCGACAATAACGTTAAATAATTATTTCATCATCATCGTCAGCAACCCTTCCAACAAATCTTTCCACTATTGGACACGGGCCTATTTTTAGGATGAGGTTTAAAGCCATAATCTGCTACCCTGGCTAAGTACGGATTGAGGAACTAGTACCTAATTGTTTGGAAATTAATTAGACTGCCCCGTCGGTCGAGCGGTTGCAAGCGCGACTGCCGATCGGGAGGTCCTGGGTTCAAATTCCGGGTCGGGTTCTATTGGATTCTTATAATTTAGAATTTCTACTAGTGACTCGGAGTCTGGATCAGTCCCCGGTGTATGGCAATAGGCTCACCATCTATACCATGGGACTTAAATGTAACTGGTGAAACGTGGGGGTGTAGTACCTCTCTGCCTACCCCTTCGGGGATTACAGGCGTGATGATGTTACGTAATAAAATAATATTTGATATAGAAAAGTATGAAATTTTTAAACAGGTAGGACGAAGAGCGGTATTTCTCCGTAGGCACATATTTGGCACTCACTGCTTGCTGCTTACCCCGTGAAGGACCTAGCGTGAAATGTATTAATAATCACACCTGAACCATAAGTGATTAATATCAGTTATAGAAATTTAAATTAAATTAAAAATATTAAATTACTTCACGCCTCTAATCCCCGAAGAAGCATGCACAAGAGAGTAATACACTATCTCGTTTCACCTGTTATGTTAAAATTAAATATTAAATAGCATTTATGTCTATAAATATCGCAAATTTCCAGCGTAGAAATATTAGAGGTTGAATCGGACACTGGCCGTATGAAGGTCGGAAGCGGATATTACATTTCCACGATGACGTGTGATTCGTGCCTTTTGCTAAATACTGGCGTCATCGCGCAAAAGGAGAATGTAATTTAGAGCGTTTATTGGTGTCCGAGTCGCGTTGAATAATGCACGTTGAATAATGTTAGTCATCTGACTCTGACAAGACTGTATACATGTTTATAATTCTTTTTCGTTTCTGTTTAAGACCGTAATAATAATAATAATAATAATCGACCCATTTGTCATTCCACTGTTGGAATATGGGTCTCCTCTCATATTGAGAGGG
>DWME01008084.1:0-12025 GCA_018244795.1 Parelbella ahira ahira
GTTACAATCAACTCAGCCTATTATTATTACGATATAGTTGCAATGTTATCAAGTTATTTCAAAAATGTATTATCATTATTATTTAGGTATTATTAAGTATTTAGTAGGTATTAAAAGACTAAATTATGTTTGTGACAGACAGAGAGGGGCGTGCCAGCGCTGAGAATTATTATCTCAACGAAATATATTATTATCTTGGATTATTATTTCTGATGCTCTTTTATGTTTGCGGCTCTGTTATCTAATTTTTATCTTTTCCTTCTTTTACCTTGTCCTTTTATCTCTTTTTATACGGCCAGTTACTTTTTAATAAAGGTAAACGCGCTTTTCACCCGATATTTTGCAACATTTAAGCCATCATCGAGAAGTTAATTTCGACTTATTGATATCCGCTGTTGAACAAAGGCTTCGGCTAATACAGCTACAATTAATGGTTCTTTGTTGTTTAACAGCTTCTTTCTGTTCCTGACCAGGTTGTCTATCATATGTATGGCCGACCTACACTCCGTTTGAATTGTATAATGTTATTACTTCATGTTAATTGAAAAAAATCTTGAATATTACACTACATAGTCATTTTATATTAGAAAATAAAAATGTTTTATTAATGATTTTCTAAGAAGCACATCAGGTCGATAAGGTTGGACATAATTATGTATTTGGTATTCGGCGCTATCTGTCTACTCCATACGGGATTTAGCATGAGGGTGCAATAATAATAATAATAATTTTATATTAGACGTTTAAAAAAAGTGAGCAGCTGATTGAAGGACGATTTAAGACTGGCAATTGTGAGGAACCCAGCAAAGGGATGTAAAGAGATCCAGCCAGCGCTAGTACCAAATGTTATACAATAATAAATATCATCTCGAGATACGTTAATATAAGAAATATATTATAATAAATTAATTGTAAAATGTAAAAAGAAATAATTAATTACATTTTAGTTAGTCTCGAATGAAGTTTATTAAAATATACTGTATATTTCATGTTTCTTATAAAAAGAATAATCAAAACAGCCAACAGAAAAAACGCGACGTAGGTTAATTGTTAATTTATAGACGGACAATATTAACGGATATAAACTATTTTTTGCGTGTTTGCGAATAAATTCGTATTGTATTTATTATATCTATTATTAAAGAAGCAATTAATTTTGATGTTTATCAATACTATTAAGAAGTTATATTAATAATAATAACTTCATATGTTTAATAAATTATTCCTCATCGATCAGTCGTACCATAACATTGAAAAGTATGTACATTTACGTAACAATTTTGCAACTATATTTACAATAAGTTATATTTTCACAATATTGGATAATTTAATGTCAGGTTTGAAAGAATATTGAACGATACATTTCATTACTTCATTCAATTATCGCAAAGATTCCATTTAAATGCAAAAACTGAGCAACGGAAATCGATTTACTGACAAATCGACGCGTCGGTGCTGGGAAATGTAATAATTGAATTTCCCCGATGACAATAAGTGCTCCGGGCGCGTTTATTACAGCTTCACTTTGGAAGTGCAAAATTGTACTTTTACGATTTCTTTTAAAACTCAGCTCCGTGCTTGCTACAGCTGGTACTATTTCGTCGCGTTTTGGCGGGAACGGTATTTATATGGATGCAATACGAAATGATTCCTTTACTTTAATGGAATATCAGTCTATTATTATACTATTGTAGGTATGTTATAGCGGAATATAGTGTTCAAAATTAAATACATTCCATTCGGGCACCATATATTTTAGTTGGTCTTCTTCAAACAAACAAAAATTATTTTATTGTTTGTTAGCATAACTGTTGGTGAATATTTTGTCTTTGTATTATGCCCGTTTGTTTGTTGATTTATAAGCACATATTGCGTGAAATTATTTGTTTAGGACGAACCTTTTTGTCTGTTTGGGTTTAAACTTGGACCCGCGTAGAATCGATGTAGAAAGGGTGAAAATCAAATCTCACTAAATAAGGCCCCGGCTTTTAATATTGGGATATGGGAGAATAAGGAATAATTTAACGTGTATCGGGCAATAATGTAATAAGTATTGCCTTTGATGAAAAATCTTTCTTGAATCGTCAGTGGAAGTCTGGGTTATTAGCTCTTTGGTTACCATAGCCCAAACCTTGCCTAATTTACTGTCATATGTTCGTGTGTGATGTTATAATTTCGTAGACCTTGATTCGATAATTTGCTTATTTGGGTCCGTATAAAATAAAAGATTTGCCGTAAATTGAAGAAACCCATTAACACTTTAGTTGCAACCCTAACATTGAACGTCTTTGCGAAGTAGATTATTGAATTTCCGCCGAGACGTCCAAAATTTACTTCAATTTCAAACGGAAAGTTTCATTTATTTGAAGCGATAGCAGCAATACGATGCTTTTGAAAACTTTGTCATAACGTCATAACTTGAGACCTGCTTGATGATTTCACAGCATTATGTTTGAATGTTCAGACGTAATTATAGATTTATTATAATAACTACTCTATAATCTACAACTGCTCTACCATGCACCATCATAATTTTCCTTTCATTAGGCTTAAATAATAAAATATAATTATACACAAAATAATAAAATGTACTCTTTCTACTTTAGAATTGTTTAAGAAAAGTTATGTTTCGCAGCCTGTAGGTACTTTAATCATGGTTTCAAACAATAGAGATAAATTCTGAACAAGGTAGGACAAAAACCGTTGAAAATGTGAATGTTTTGTGATTTAATTACTGTCAGTATGGCGATACTATGGATTATATAATGGGTTAGCCTGAGAAATGACATAATATAGCATTTTACGCTTTATCTCTCTATGCAGTTTACGCTGTTTAGGTTCGTTCTGTATATAAACTTAATCGATACGAAGCTTAACGTTTTTCACTGCGCGCATAATTTAAAAAAATGGATGCAAAAATTTCTTTTCATATATCAATATAAAAATACTGTCCTCCATTTGCTGGTACGACTATCCGAAAGTATACCTAAATGTATCTTTCCCTGCATACGTATTGTCTTCATTCCATCATTCAAATAGCTCAGTAAATCCGGAATAGATTTATTCGGCAAATGTTGGTAGACATACAATCTACATAAATCGAATGTCTTAGAAAGGGTATATCCGAAGAAACGGAGCATCTGGATGGTTAGAAATAAAGATTGCGATAAAACTTTTAAGATCGTAAAAAAAAGCCACGTCACAAAGTTATTATGTTATCTGTGTCCATGTTGTTGACAAATTATGTCAATCAACATTATGTCACGAGTAATTAAATCTAAATCTATTTTCAATTAATGTAGCCTTGTTTAAATAACTATGATAGAATTTAGGTGTAAAACTACAACAAACATTAAAGTAACGTTTTAAAAAGATTTGTAGCTTGTTTTTAGGGATTTCTTTTAACTATATTTCATGGACCAATACATCAGCCACCGAAAGGTAATTTGACGGGTAATTATTGATTAGGCTTGAAATGTTATGAACATTAAACACTTTGTCTCATTATTTGGGATAGAGGGTAACCAATTGGAAGTTTTTTATTTATCCTGGAAATGTTTCATTTTACATACACAATGTTTCGTTTTCTATCATGCTTACCTACTTGAATGCCCTGTATTCAAAGAAAGTGTTTACTTGTCTTGAATACACGATAAGATGCCTTAGATTTCTAATGACTCCAGTGCCTGCATATTGTTGTATTAATTAAAAATATTATGATCATTGAATGGAAAAATATTTTCAAAATGAAATGGGTTTCATTAAATTAAAATAAATAATTTATTAACAGTTTGTGTAAGTCTGAAAATTGAAATCGATTTATTGGCACAAAGTGACAAGTTTTCTTTGCGACGACAATAACACCTAAAATAACCTGAAAACTATGTCGCAAGATTTTCATTAAAGACCAGCGAACACGTAAAAAGTACATTTAGGATAAGTTAAATGGCACCATTTTAGGGTTTAAAGCAAGAGAAAACTGAAAAAGAAAAACACCTCGACAATAACATATCATCTGTCACTGTGCCATATTGTGCCCGCCATTTTTATCAACAATACGTAATAGAAGTTGTTTCAAGAAGTAAATAATTAAAATGTTAATGTGGGCTCATTTTGTTTATTGGCCAATACGTGGGAAACAGAGACATTCGAATTTTGAAATAGGGATTATTAAAAGTAAAATATTCGGTGTATTACAGTGTAGAGGCTTACTTGTTTTGAATGAATAATATGCTACGTAAGCCGGAAGGGCATGAAAAGGTACTTCTCTGTGAACAGGTAAAACGGCGTTCTTTAAGAAGTTTCAACGGTTAAACTTTGGAACTTCAGAAACATGTAATTAGTATTCACAGACTTCTCTAATATTCTTGCTAGTTTATGACTCCGGAAATTATATCCGAGCGTTACAAAGCAGTAATAACTTTGGAATTAAAAAAAAAACTTAAATTGGACTTTTTTAATTTACCATGATGAGAGTGCTAGCTTGTACATGTGTATACATCTATAAATGAGTTATTTATGAGTTAAAAATATTTTTAATGCACATTACAATAGTGAATGTACCTCTGCCTACCCCTTCGGGGATTACAGTCGTGATGTAAGGTATTATAAAACATAATAGAAATATATAAAAAAACATTTCGTGTTTTATTTTTATCACAAGGATTATTATGTCTTAATTCCGTCATAATTATTTAAAAGAATGTCATATTTTGTTAAAATATATATAGGTACCTACAATGTCAGTTTTTTTTATGAATTTATACACCCGATAGGTACATCTTGTTTTGATAAAAAATATGAATACATTTTTGGATAATTGATGTTGCCTTGTTGTTACCAACTCTTTTAACATTTGATATTCGTCACTACGATAATGCATTTGGTTGTATCGATATGATGTATTAAAACGTACCTAAACTTAAGTACCAAGAAGAGTCTTTTTATACAAAACTATATACAACTTGTGGGATAAATATCAATATTTAAGAACATAATATGTATGCAATTTACTCTTATACAAAATTCTATACAGCGTGAGTTACAGAGTCTTCTTTTTACATTCTTCTTTATACAAAATCAGTATTTTTGATAAATTGTATCGCTTCATACCACAATCTCATTTTTCTTTTTTTTTTCATTTCACTCGCACAGTTCTTTGGCTGCCATTCACATTATACATACTTGTTTTTCATTAAGACTGGTTCGCTCATTACTTCTTTGGATTACCTGGACAAAGAATATTTATTCTGATTCATTATAGATACATTGATATGAAAAAAATGTTATAAGAGACAAAAATTAAACCTTTATGAAGTAGTACATATATGGTTTTACGATATTAGGGAAAAATCGACTGCGGAATAAGTGTTGCACATATTTTTACTGCGAAGCATGTACATACATATATGGCAATAGGCTCACCGCCTATTCCATGGGACTCAAACGTAACTGGTGAAACGTGGGGGTGTACTACATTCTTCTGCCTACCTCTTCGGGGAAACACAGGCGTGATGATACAGCTATATTACAAACAGGTATTACGTTGTTTGAACACTAAATACGGGTCCCGACACTGTGTAACACACCCGCATTGCAGATGTGCAGACATCTAGCCAAACGAACATGCAGTATGTTTCAATATTAGAATTGGAACAGAATAAATACAACTTGAATTTTTATATGAAGAACCACCGCGTAGGTAGGAGACACGCTGCTACCTCCCACGGACGGCCGCTACCTACCTCGAACAAGATAGTAGGTATAAAATTGTTAGCGTCAGTTACTTTATTTGTAATAAGACTGTTACTATGAGTGCTGCAGTAAGAATGGGACTGTAGGTAACACTAGTCCAATTAGTACATGTAAAATGATGCCAGTTACAGTTTTATTAATAAGCATAGCATGTGTAGCACCGATTAATGGAGATATAAGTCCAGCAGTGGACATCTAAGGGCTATCCTATGTGATGCAGTGTATATCTAAAGCGTGATGATGATGTGTGTGTATGTGTACATATGTATACATTGCTGATTGCAAATGCTTTGCGATGTTAATTTCTATTACATCAGATTCGCGGATTTATTTGACTACAGTAATGAACTGTGCGAACGTGATGATATTAGACTGTGTTCATTCGCCGGGAAAATTGGGATACTATTTAACATAACGATCCATATAATTTAATTTAATATGGCAATAAACAGATTTTATTATTATTATTATTATATAAAGCTCAAAATATTATTGGCTATACGAAAACGATTAGCACAAAATGTTTTCTGCCTATTAAAGGATGAAATGTTAGATGTTTTTCGCTTTGATTTTGGCCCCGAAAGAAAAAATAACGTCAAATTTTTTAAGTTGATGAAGAAGCAAGTCAGGTCCGCAACGATAGAGATATTTGGCATTGGATGCTTTCTGCCTACACCGTAAGAGGCTTGGTGTGAGATAAAGTAATAATAACAATATAAAAAACCAAAGTATTATCTGCGTTGAAAGTACAATTTGATATATTATATTTGTATCTACCTAACCCGAAATGCTTCTGTAGGCATCATATAATTATTTAATAATCTATGTCCTATTACATTCGTAAGAAATAGTAGATATAGGGACTATTTTAAGATTTGTGTTCACTAAAACTTATTTTATTTAGTCATCATCTTCATGCTTCTATTTACATATGTAAATTGAACGTAACACTATACAAAGTCTTGGCAAATAGTCTTTGCTTTCGAGATACGAGTGGTTGCGATTGTTCTAGACTTGATCTATGCTTTTTTAAATATTAGTTCGCTACCAATTCATCGAAGTAAAAGACTTTTCTCTTAATAAAACGAAATATCTTATTGAATTACATACATAATTGCGTTACACTCGCTTTCATCAATGTGTCATATTTACTCTCATAATTGTGTCATACTAACTTTACATTTAGTCTAGTACATGGGAAAACGGGCCACCTGTTGCCAAGTGCTCCCTTTCGTCTATGGACATTTGCATCACCGGAGGAGCTCTCCTTCTCTCTCCGCTTTTCTTGAAGCCGACGCTTTACTTTCATAATTGTGTCATACTCACTCTCATAATTGTGTCATATTCATTCGCATAATTGTGTCATATTCATTCGCATAATTGTGTCATATTCATTCGCATAATTGTGTCAAACTCACTCTCATGATTGTTTGATACTCACTTCTAGCACATTGTTTCCGGTCTGGCGGGTGCGGGCGGCTGCGGTTGCTGCGGCTGTTCCGCGGACCGCTGTCTGGGTAACTGCGACGAGTCCAGCACTATCGACGGCCTCGGTGGCAGGTTCTCGCTCACCATGTGTGAAAGAGACAGCTCGCTTGACGCGTTCGTGTCGCCTGTGATGATGACGACTAGTTTATCATTAAATAATTCATTATAGTTCGTTTTGTATATTTTTTTGTTTGATGTGCTTGGAAGTAAGGGGAGTAATGAAGAACAAATAGAAAGAAAATAAATTAAAAGCCTGACTTTATAGGTTTAGGGGTCAGAATCACCACTTAGAACTAATACGTAAAAAATAATAGATGGTTTTAAAGAAACATAAGCCATCGTTATAAGATTTTGGAAGTTAGAGATTAGGATTAAAACAAAAGAAGTACAATTTCATCTTTAATTTAAGATAGTTCCTTTTGGATATTTAATGCACAAAGTTATTTATAAAGCGAATGCAAGCTGACGTGACTTCAATGCCATATTTCCTTAGATGCTCACCAGAAGGCTGTCTGGGTACGGGCAGCAACACTTCCCCACACGTGTCGTCTCCGAGTAATGGTTGTAGCGGAGATGGCAGCTCGCGGCTGTCTATCGCTGATGACCTTCGCAACGAATGTCTGAGAGAAGAAAAATGTCTCTTAATTGCTTTAGCATTGCTATGATTTAAAACACTAGCAAATAAAGACTTCTCGAAGAAAACATACGAAAGATGTTTTCTAATTATTCTAGTTTTTATAATTTTCAATTTGTTGTAATTTAGTCATCTGTGTGTGTCTATTGTGAGGAGGATATTTATTCTTGATTTTTTGTAATGTATATATTTATATAGCAAGTGAAACAATGTTTCTTGATCTACTTGTGTGACTCTTGTATTCTTTCAATCTACATACCTCTGGTGAGGAATTCGCCGATCCACCGTGAGGTGCGTAGACTGCTGCGGGGGTGGCTCCTCTGCGCTGCTGTTCACGCACACGCTGATGCTGATGCCGCTCACCTCTCCCCGCTCCGCCTCGGCTGCCGCTTCCTCCTCCTCGTATCTGCTCAGGATAGACTCCATTTCTAGGCTACAGAGTTGAATGCCCAGATTGCTCCCATATAGATTTTGTGTTGATAGTTTAATGTTAGTTGTTCTGGTGTGATGTGGTCAGTTCATGTTTTGGCGATTATTTTATTGTTAGATAATGTGTGCGTTCGTGATACTGTTTTGTTAGTAAGCGCTTAGTAAATATGTTAGGTATGACACAGTCGAGAGTCGCGATTTGAGATATACTTTTGAAGTTACAAATAATATTATATAATACTTAGTTTTATTTGCAAAGTTAATGTATGTAAATGTATTCGTTGCGTTTTTTGACGTATAGAAGCATACTGATATTAAACCCAAAATTAGTTTTCATTTAAACTTAAATTTTAATTTAATAAAAAAAACTTTATTAATTATATTAGATTCAGACGAAAGGAGGATTTTAATTCCAAAGCAAAATTAAACCTATGACTCATGCATAATTTAAATTTTAGGCGATCCAGAGAAAGGAATTTGAATATAGCAATGAGAAATTTGAAAGTTGGACTCACCGCCGCTGGATTAGGTTTTCCATGATGATGTAGTCGTCCTCTTCAGCTCCTCGCAGATGTTCCTTCTCCATGAAGAGGGCGAACTCGGGGTTGGACATCTCGCTCGCGTGGCGTCTCCTCACGGACGGCGAGGCAGCTCTCGCTGGCGACAGTAGGCGGGAGGCGATGGGGGTCCTGTGAGCAAAAGGATTTCGTTTTGATGAGTGTCGTGGGGTTGTAATTCATGAAAAAATTAAATGTAAAGAAAACTTTATTATATTTCACCTTAACCTATTATTATTTTTTGAATTTTTTTTCGTTGTCGGATTATATCTTGTGAATCAGTTTGCGCATTTTACATGGTTAATATTTATTTTTCAATTTTGCCACAAACCGGTTACAATTAGTTAGCTTTAATACATCGATTTCAAATGCATTGCTGTCATTAAGTACAACAATGGGAAGCCTGAATGTACATATTTACATACATACAGTCAAATACACATACCTACATACACACACATATTCACGTGCACGCATATGCAGGACGCACAGTGTATAAATATAAACAAACACTGCTAATCCCCCATAAAAAACATAATACCCATATTACACATGATAACTACGAGTATGAGAATACACTTAATATATTGTCATATTCACTCGAAAGCGGCTCAATACATCGTAATAGTCGCTGAAGGCCAGCTCCATATATTATCATTTTCTAAGTTGGCACAAAGAGGCTTTAAGTTAATTAAGCTCCTCGTCTGGCTGGATAGCCGAGTGTGGCGTACACAACATGGTGCCGCAAACGCTAATCCCTGTTACCGCAAAATACGGCGCTCAAAAGCACGCTTTGTGTTTCACAGAGGCCCGAATAGCGAATAAAGGGCGATGTTCAGGTCTTTGAGACGCGAGTGCTCGGGGAGCGGTTCTTCTTGTGTACGTATTTGTTGTTAGATCACGTGTGTTATTAGAATTCAATTAATTATTTATTAAAAAAATTGATATATGTCGCTCCGTTGCTGGAAAACTGTGATATGTCAAAAATTGTACTTTTCTTAAAAATTGTACTTGATTTTGAAAGTTTTGAAATCATAATTGTTCTATGACTATAATATAATATTCTGTAACTTATGACTATCCTATGACTAACGAATATTATGATAGTTATAGGATAGTTATAATTTTAAACATTCAAAGCCGTTTCCTAAAAAATATGAGTAGGTACGGTTTTTCTTACATTACAGTATTCTCGCAAATGAGCGTTAGAGACGAGATAAATACGATATCAATAAGTTATTCATACAAATTCTTTTTTCCTATTTAAGTGCTTGGCCAGTGTCAAGAATCTATAGATTAAGCAAGCGGCTTTTCATGATAAACGAGAATTCATGTTTAACAGTCACGTTTCCATTTTCTTTTTTATTTAATGTAGGTATATTCAAGGTACTGACATATCACTATATTTGCATATCGCAAATATCCTTTTAACATAAAATTCATTTCAATCGTTCATTTTCATTCAGTCATTCATTCCAGATAAAACTTTGAATGTAAGTTTTGTTTGGACGGCATAAGCAACCCGGAAACATCTCACCTGGGTGTGTGCGGCGGCGAGAACAGTCCGTAAACTGTTTCCAGTTCATCTGTTATGCTGGTGTACTCGTGCATCGCGAGCAGGAAGGATCTGGGGGCACCGCCCACCCTCGTCCGACCTGACGGCATCCCGGTAGCCCCGCCCGTCGCCTCCCACCCCGACTGACGACCTGGTAACAAGAAAGAAGACATTTTAATTAATTTAAATAGTGTTTAATTGTTTTAAGTATCGAACCCCTAAAGTAAATAAACGGAGAAAAAAATATCGATAATATACGACTTATCTTTTCAAGGTATGGTAGAGTAGGTACGAGTAGGGTAGAGTACCTATATTATATGATTTTTTAATGTGTTTATTTGAAAGTTATAACACTAAGTTATAAAGGTGTAACCTTATTTAGGCATAAGTTCGTCATTAAAATGTGTATTTCCGGACAATCCTTATTTGTCCGTATATTTAAACTTAGAGCATTGGATATAAGTATTTGGTTTTTATATACCTACTATTGTATGTTATAAGAACGATTAAAGCTCTAGTCTAGTCTTACTGTCTGTCTGTTGAAACCATAAATCAATTTAATCAAAACTTCATATAGGATTAGTTGGAACAAGGGCAATGTACCCAAGTTTCTTAAAATAATCTTAAAACCAATTCACCTACTTTTTGTATTAAAAAACTAAGACAAAATAGTACGTACTTTAATAAATAGGTTTACTGGCACTTTTGTAATGATAAAATAGATTAAATAATTTCAATTCTTCTGATAGATTTGTGACGTGTGCTTTATAATATTAAACGAAGCCATTTATCTTGCGACTTGGCCGCATTTCGCGCTAAATTCAATTATTACAGTGCAATAAATCATTTTGTATTTCAATTGGTTTCTAACAATTACAACATAGGTACTACTTACTAATAAATAATAGTCATAACTACAGTTAGAAATTGATTTTCTAAGGTAATTGCAATTTAGCATTTCATAAGCGTTTTATTTTCTCTTTCCAAATTTATCACTATTTCAAAGTAATTATATTTTATGTTCTCATTTAGAAACGTAATAAAATTTTAAATATAAACGTTCATTTCACCTGTTGTCCGTGATCCCGAGGGATGTTTTATTATTAACGTCCAGCTTCCAGGAAACTACGATATACCTAGCGCAGTATTTCTCGTTAGAAGTATCCATAACAAAGCGAGCGTTATGTTATGTTTTGCTGCGTTCAACTACAATTTCAACAATCATTTCGTATTTACTGCGGTTGGAGTTTTGATTCTCAAAATGAACCAGGATTTATTAATAACTGAAGCTTTTAACATGTGTAAAATGTAATATATTTATTAATTTGCAATAATTATAATATAACATTTACGTGTGTATTAATGTCAATACAATAACTCAGCTAAACAAATATTCGATCCATATGTCTTTAGGATAGAAGTATTTCGCTATCACTTCTTTCTAGTTCACTGTAACTCGCTGGAAAGTTTAATTATTCATATGGGTCTAACGTCAAATTTTGGTAACAGTATGCATTTAAGGTTTAGGAATCTTCTTCTTAGCGTGTCGATGACAAACACATTTTATAATAAGTCCCTAAATGGTTTTAGCCCAGAATTTTGCCACGC
>DWME01008085.1:0-12022 GCA_018244795.1 Parelbella ahira ahira
GAAACCCACGGCTACTGATTTTCAGTGCGAACCGCTTTAGGTGCAGTTCGGCCAGCTGGTGTGCGTCATGTTACGAAAAGCAAGTTTTCGAACAAGACCTTAGCAAAAACCAAAAATAAAAAAATTAAAATAAAAAAGATATAAAATATTAAATGCAATCGAAGACTTAAAACTACTGTACAGAATTATCTACATATTTGCATACCTCTACACTAGCAATAAAAAAATAAAAATAAAAAATGAAAAATAAGTAGGTAGGTATTCAAGAAAATCGTGGAGCGCCTGTCGTTACCGGTAAGTATACCGCATATGTAGGCATATGTATATGTACATATGCCAATAAGTTTCAATGATATTTTTTTTTATAATATGCATTATAACATCATACGTAACACTACGCCTGTAATCCCCGAAGGGGTAGGCAGAGGACTGAAGTACACTCTCACGTTTCACCAGTTACGTTTACCTCATAGTACCCGACCCGGATTTGAACCCAAGACCACGCGATCGGCAGTCGCGATTGCAACCACTGGACCAACGAGGCAGTTATATGCCATTGTATGTATTACGTTTTAATTCATGGAAGTAAGTACTCTCTGCCAACCTTGTGGAGGGTTTGGCGTGGCGATATTATAATAATAGCATCATTATACGCATACATCTACTTATATTTTAATATTTAAACTTACAAAAACTGCCTTCGACCTATACATATAGTATGTAGATTTATTATGTACATATATGTATGATAATACATATTGTATGTGATTTTGATTTTCTATTTCCGAAGCGCTGAATTTTCCGGTAACAAGCGTAAAATACTCAAAGTGCCGGAAAATGGAATTTACATTTGGAATGTGACGCTATTCACGTCAAATTCAAAAGAATAGAGAGACGCCTTCAATAGCAGTTTCATCTTTATTAATACAGCTAATATTTTCAGAAATATTACACAATGGCTATTATTGAGAGTATGTAATTTAATCCGACTAAGTTTCGAAACGGATAATTGGATTGAATGTAAGGAATACTGAAGATACCTACTGTGGTACCGATAGTTCTATTTTTTTGCTTTTTCTATATTGTATGTTAACATTAACACAACGATTGTTATCTAAACTTACTGTTAGAAAAAGTCTTGATTTAAATAACCAAGCATTCATGTTAAATAAACATATAAACCATATGGTAATAATATGGTAAAATATAGTAATCTTTTGTATCTTTTATTCAACGTCCGATAAGGTTAAGTTATGTTCTACGAAGGTATAAACATGTAGTCGGGTTTCATATGTCTTATAGCTGAAAAGGAGAGTTTATTTTTTTTTTTATTTTGTCGGATCTCCTACCGAATCTGAGCCATGAACGATGCCAGGGAAATGTTTTATTATTATTATATCGCCACGCCTGATCCCCTATGCGGTAGGCAGAGAGCACCGAATGCACATATTTCTACCTCTTCATCTCCCTTCCTCTCCATTTCTATGCTTACAGTTTTCACGAGCTTCTTTCACATTTATCAGTTTTAAATATTAGTTAATAAATAATTTTCAGAATCAGAAAACTATTCTGTCGATTCCTGAACTTCCGAAATTCTGTTCGCAACTCGCTTAAAATACGGCGCGGACGAATTTCCCGAACAAATGAAACGAATTCAGAGTCGGATTCCCGGCTTTGTGCAGCACGCTGTAAGCGACGGGCGCGCCCACACACCGCGCTTAGTTCTCAGCCGACCAAGTTGGCTGGATAAAGTTGGAAATAGTTGGAATAATCACAGAGTCATGAATTATATGTATATACAGTGTACAGAATGCCTCGCATAATACTTCAGTTATGAATTCCTAATAGGTTGGTTGGAAATAGTTTGCATTTGTGACCATTCCTCGTTTTAGCAGGATTTATCTTGTTATATTGTCTTGTACGCGTACCAATTTTAGAATATAATTCCACTGATCATTTATAGTGATATATTGACATTATATAACGTAATATCACGCCTGTAATTACCCGAAGTGGTAGGCACTATTGCATTATCTTACGTTTTACCTACTATGTTATATGTACAATGGAATAGGTGGACCTATTGATAACCCTGGGCACGAATCGAGGCGCCGAGATAACTATAATTATGCTAAAAATTATATATGTGAATATTATTTTACATGCACAATCCTCAATTAGGACATGTTGTGTCATTATTGCAACGAACAAATATATGTACATGTTGAGACGTATCCTGAACAAACGCATGCCGGAGCAGGGATCGAGCATGCTGGTAATTACTCATTAAAAGAGAGATTACATCTGAACATCTAAAAGGAGTAGGGTTATGAAACTTTGTTTTTTTTAAAGGCAGCCGTCTTGATCCAAATTCCAGTAAGGTATCCCATAACTACTTGGGAAATGTATGCCACCCTAAGGTAATAGGAATTTATTTTTTTATTATTAAAAACCCACAGCTCTTACACAAATACAATTTTTTTTTTACTTATACTGAAAGCCAATAACGGATTTACATTATATATGTTATACCTATCACAATTATTATCGTCGCTGCGTTTATAGTATGTATGACTTTGTTTCGTTAGATAAAACACCTGATAACGATACCAGAAGGAATAATTTAGGAGTAGTAGAATAGAAGGAATTGTTTGGTTCTCTCTGGAAATCCGGAGCGCACTTAGCGTGATAGTGCAGCAATATTAAGAGTTGTTTATTAACTCCATTGACTATTAATGAACAACTATTCTGGATTTCTAGTCGCTCAAAATAATAAGAGATATCAGTGGCTAACATTACCGGAAATATTATTGTTTAGAAAACTAAAACAGTCAAGGCGGAAAAGATAGATGAGAACATAAAAATACTAAGTTCCATACCATATTAATTTTAACTTCTAATATAAATCATAATAAAGCTTCCGATGTAGAATGTATGTGGGAATTAAACGCAAACGCACACTTACCTACACAAACACACATACTCATAAATGACAAATAAAAATCAAGATAATGTTCAATACAACAAGTAGGCGATGGTTATATTTATCAACACGTGTAGACTTCGCAGTAGCTCTCTTTACAATTCGTATCTGGAACGGAAAACATTAAATCTTTTCACTTGTCGAGCCCCTAATGAGTTGGGGCAAGCATTGAGTGATAGTGTGGGCGGGTCAAAGACGCGTGGAAAAACTCTTCGTTACAGCCTGCTGCGTGGGCACAGTTGACGGACAGAGTAGAGCTCCTGTAGAGGTTACTAATAAATGTATAATATTAGCGACATCTACGCCACTTTTATTTCAAGAATGTACAGTTGAGAGGTTTAGATTAACTGAATAGTTATAGATTTAAATTGTTATATCATGTTATTTTTACTTTTTAGTGTCGTCTGTCCTTCGAACGGTATATTAGGTAGTACGAACCGTAGATATATGAGCTAAACTGTTTAAAATTCTGATGTAAAATGAAGGTAGGTTAAGTTTTTAAGTTTAATCTTTATGTTGCGTGGCTCTAGTAGTGTCGTAAGAATTAGACAGTTTATTTAAATAAAAAATTTCATTTATTTATTCATATATAATTATGTAACTTATTACATCCGAGTAATTTCATTATTATAATCGTAACCTAGGACCCTCATGGGGTAGGTAGAGTGCACCGAGTAACAAATGCATCCTTGCATACCTGACTTGCATCTTCTAGGTTCATCATTCTCTTGAAACATGTAGTCAGTCTCGAAGACTTCCGACTCCCTCATCAACTAGTTTAGCCTAAGCTACCTACCTCAGTAGGGAACTTTTGTTCTACCTCGGCACTCGCACCACTGAATACAGTTTGAATGTCATTATACATACATCTATTCCTGTTTTAATTCCTTTGTATAGTAAATAAATAAATAGTAATCGACCCATTTGTCATTCCACTGATTAGATAGGTAGGTATGTAATTTGTGTCGCCCAGCACCCCCGGAGTGAGAGGCTGAATTCTTAACCACTAGGCTATCACTGCATTTCCTGCATATCACTGCTTCCTTTGCATATTAAAAACATATTGTCAATTATACTTGTATCGGAGTTATTTCAGTTTCTCATATTGATTTTGTAACACCTGTGTCACGGCCTGCCTCGTGCCACGCCTACGTGTTTTATGAGTGCTGATAATCCCAATTATGATCTTTTTCTATTTCGTATCTGCTCTGCGGAGGCGGACATAAAATTGCAAATCTTGCGAAGGATCGTCTAGAAAATATTTTATGTTAAATATAATTGAATTAGTACATTTTCCACGTCCGAATATTTACGTAATTAAAGGGTACCTATATTCCAGAAAATTCTTTAAGGAAGTTTGTCTTTAAGCTGTTTCTTTTGTCGTGCTTGTGTGTTGTCTTCAAACATTTGACGATTTTAAAGTCTAACAGTGCACAAATCGCTTAGTCTGAGATACAAAAACGATTTACAGCATGTGTACATATATACATACATATATGCTTATATGTCTAGGACAAGTAATCTATTGTATAAGAAACATACCGGGAGGAAACTTACATTAGTGTTCATCATGTTTACTGAAACGTTTGTTTCAACTCACGTTCGGCCAACGTGGTATAGTATGGCCTTAAGCTGCAACCTTATATACTGGAACTACTTTCATAAACGTGTGATAAAAGGCTTATGACGATTATATGTATTTATTGTCGTGATTATGCTTTTATTTGTATCCCTTGCTGTATAAAGACATTTATTGACAACGAATGCACAAAGGAGTAGTTGTAATAAATATGAATATTATTGATAATAATATTGCAAGATAGAGGCAATAATTATTATAATATTGGTACTCAATAGTCTCGAATTTTTAGTTGTATTTGTAGTTTCTATAACATGTTCGATATATAAAATTGCAATCGGCATAAAGTTTACAAGTATCGAATGTGACGTGACGGTTCGTTGGTCGTTGTTAGCGCGACTGCAGATCAAGAGGTCCTGAGTTCGATCCTCGGGTCGAGTATCATTGGGTTTTTCTAAAATGAAATTTATTGTAGTGGCTTGGAGTCTGGATTTGTGCCCGTAAAATGAAAATAGCCTCAGCTCACTATTGAACGGTGAGATGTATGAAGTAATTGATGAATTGGGGAGTGTTCACGCCTCTGCCTATCCCTTCGGGGAAGTACAGGTATGATGTTATGTTATGTTACATATTTATATCAAGACGCTTTTCTTTTACACCACCACTAATCGTTATTTAAATCACATGTTTTATTATACTTCACCCCAACGCCGTGCTATCCGTGAAAAGCTATTTTGGCTTTCACTGAAAATCATTAGTCGTGGGTCGCGCGTGGCTGCCTACGACAAGGACTGAGTGTGATGCGCGCCTTCGAAGACTTCGGATTTCCTAACATCAAAAATGCACAGGAATCTATGTAATTTAATTTAAAAAATCCCAGTACCGTTAACATTTCCCTTCACGCAGTACTCTAATGGGCAGCACTTATAGACCCGCGAAAGCAATTAAGGCTCTCATAAAATATGCAACAGAAACATTGTTGGCGGAAACTTAAATTAACTCGAGTGACTCTTAAATGATTACGCTTCACAAACAACTCTTCTTCTCTCTCCGGCTAGAGTTTCTCGACTGTCTTTTTTTATTTAAGTTTTTAATTTGCGTTCGTACGTTTTATAAACTGCCAGTTAATTATGTGATTGGATTTTTAATATACGTAATGCTGTCTTTTATGTTATCGATAAATGAAACTTTTGTTTACTAGGTATTAGTTGTTTATAATAATTATACTTTTCGTTTTAGTTCACTGTTGGACAAGGGCTTTACCGATTACTACCTTACACATTTTCAATGAGGTTTACACCTATAAGCCCCATGCTGGGCGTGCCGTTTCGGTATCTAAGCGCTCGCTTCATAAAAATACGTGGCAAAACTCAAAACATACTGACGTTGTATCTCTTTTCAACCAGTTTACCTTAACAACCAACTTAGGTAGGCGATTCTCGGCCCACGCTACGTTCCCATATCATCTACTCTCTACGTTATAACATACGGAAAACCTCTTTGTTAAATGTAATGTATTAAATGTATGTCTCTTTTGGCTAGGGTTCGATAGCGGTTATGTTAGGTTTGCAACAGAACAGAATAACAAAAATACTAAGGATTTTCGAAATGTTTTTCAGTGTTATGACAACTTTTAAGAATAGGTTTCTTTAAAAAATGTAAAATCAAGTCATGTTTGTCTGTCAAGTATGTGTTATTATGGTGATACATATGCGCTTTGTAACATATACATATAAGATTATATACGTTCTATACAATCTTATTTGTGTGATTGGTCTGCATGTTTCTTAGTGACAGCTTACGAAAAATTACATTATTTTGAGTACGTTGTTAAGGGGAACATTTTTGTTTCATAAAATAATTGAAGTTTTTATATTTTTGTTTCTACTTTAATATTGATGGGATATCATTCTTTGTCACAACTTTTGTCTAAATAATACTGTGAGCTGTCACCTTCATCCGCTGGAACCAGTTCTATGTGTTATGTTAACACTTTATAATTTATTAATTAGTCGATTAAAAACTTTAAAACGGACAAAATAAATATAACATAATACAAAAACAATATATAATTTCAATCACATATATATGTAGAGTCATTGTTTTAACCTATAGTAGAGCATATAATACTTTCATACGAGTTATTGGACGGCAATGCGGTCTTCCATATCCGTAGCGCCGTAGCATCCGTAGGCTTTGAGTTTGTAGCAACGTGATGTTTTAATACTTGCGTTCACTAGTTATCTATATAATAGTCGCTTTTATTATAATTACCGATATTCGTTTGCGATTGCTAATGAAATCAAATATTTACTTTATACTGTGAAATATTTTAGAAGTTGAAATTTTAAATATTTCCTTTTTCAATTCTATTTTGGTAAAATATTGATAGAGAAGTCCTTGGTTCGAATCCCTGGTCGGGTACTATTGGATTCTCTAACTTTAATTTTATAACTTACATTAACTAGTAGAAATGACTAGTCGTTGTCGGGAATCTGAATTTGAGTCCGGTGTATGGAAATAGACTCACCAACTATTCCACAGGACGAAAGCGTAACTGATGGAACGTCGGAATGTACTACACCCCTTTGTCTACCCCTTCGGGAATTACAGACGTGATATTGCTTTTCTTTAACATATTTGAGCTGGTATTGGTTCGCCATTTACCTACGCATACTTTTATACATACTATGTTGCATCTTGTCATGACTAATCTTCCATAATTATAATAAATAATTTCTTTTTGGAATGTGCATAATAGTTTTCCTATTTACATACTTCGTTGAGTGCCTTCCTAGTAAAGAATTTTAATGTCAGATCGGTCTATATCCGAACCAATTCAAAATGGAGTGCGAATTAAATAGCTGTGGACGTTAGAACCCTCGGCAATATTTCTTTTTTTGCTCGTTTGAGAAACCTAAAAATACTCACTCATTTCAAACGACACTTTTAAATGTAAATAGATCTGTACTCAAATAAATATTTCGTAACTTTTTCGTTACAGTGTTTGTTTTTAATTTTATTCCAGTAACGTCCGTTAAGTAGAACAAAGCAATTATGAAGCAAGTGGACGGTTACTTGATGTTCGAAACAATACTCATATAAACGTGGCAACATTAATATGCAAACAAAAGGGAAATCCTTGCAGAACCTACTTGACAATCCTTTTATGTAATAGCGCCGGGAACTACTATAGTTTCATTCAACTGCAAGGGCCACAGAAATTAATAAGCAGATGGAACTTCAGCTAGTTTTAATATCGGCACAAGAACTCATAAAATCGATTTGAGTGCCTCAGGGTATGTTTTTGGACCGCCATTATTACTTCTCATTGATATTCTGCAAGGGACTTTCAGCGCCGTAACTTAAGGAAGGTTGGTGGATAATGTATGAATTTTGATGGGTACCGAAGAACGACAGATGTATATGCGGGTTTTGAAAGATATACAAGTATTTATTAGTAAATTTTTCAGAATTGTATAATAATGATCATTTAAAGTTATGATCTAGTATAGACTATGCTACGTTTGTCTTTAAATTGAACAATACCCAATGAAATTAAAACGAATATGTTTTTCAATATTGAACTTTTAATATTCGTTTATTGAGGAATGTAAATAAACTTAATGAACCCGAGATGTGGCCCTAATAGGTAATAAGTTCTGCAAAAACGATAAGAGCTTACGAAAGTTGTAAAGATGATTTCTTACTGTAACTTAGCAAATATTTTTAATAAATTTCGTTTTATCTAGTGAAAAAAATAATCGAAAAGTTGATTGTCTGTTTGTTGTCCTGTACCAAGCGCTACCGCTAATAAAGATGACCTGGGTTCGATTCCCAAGTCAGGCAAAGTATTATAAGTCTTCAAATTTAACATTTCGTGGAGTATCATGGAGTATAGATTTGTGCTTGGTGTATGGCAATAAGCTCATCCTGTATTCCATGGTGGGACATATAATAGAACTGCGAATAGTGAGAGTGTACTACATTCGTCTGTCTATACCCTATTAGGGAAATACAGGCGTGATATTATATTATGTCAACGAAAACTCAACGTAATTGAAGTTCATGTAACATAGCGCATAGGTATCTGTTTACTCGACATACAGGTCGTCGTGTTTGCATCGGGAATGGAAATCTGAATAGAATATTGCAATTTTGTACTCGTGTTCGCGCAGCAAATATTATTATATTCGGATTTTAGTTTCATCTATTCGCTTCGAAGGATGATCAATACATTGAAATACTCGAAGTACTGCAATTTGTTCATTCTTCTCGTTTCTCGCATGTTGTTAGTACTTGTATTGTTGAATTGTACATTTGTATATGTATTTATGTACACTTGATTAGTTCATTGTAAAGTTATTCTATGTACACTTTACCTACTTGATGTATGAATGTTTTATTTCTTATTTTTATAATTTTGGTTAGTCGAAAGTTCTTTTTGAGCTCTTGAGCAGGATTCTGCCCACAGAGCCGGGTGGTGGAGAAACTCATCGGTGAAATTCGAATAGGAGCACCTATTACACTTTGTATATAAGATGGAGGGATAGAGTATAGGGATGTTAAAACCTTCTGAGGCTTCTTGGTTCAATATTTGGCAATTAGAGCATACACACGACAACCGATATCTGTCGGATGCCGATCCGATGACAGTGTAAAAATTATGTCAAATTTTTACTTGTAGGTATAACTGTCAAATATGATGTTCAGAGATTTTTAGCTGACACGATAATGTTACGATACGTAACACCACGCCTATTATCGCCGAAGGGGTAAGCTGAGAAATATAGTATACTCCCACATTTCATCACTTACGTTTAAGTCCCATAGAGTAGGTGGTGAGCCTATTGTATTACACCGGGCACAAATTCAGACTCCGAGTCACTACTAGAAATTCTACTCGTAAATTAGAAAAATCTAATAGTACCCCCGACCTGGGGTTTCAACCCAGGACCTCCCCGATCGGCAGTTGCGCTTGCAACCGCTCGACTAACGAGGCAGTTGGCGTTTCAACACAGACGATTCCATTATCGATATCCATTATATTACTTAATCTCTAATATAGTATTGGGTGTATGTATATCAATATTTCATACACGATACAATAGAATATAATTTGTACCGAAATAGAATATTCAGGTAATGAATTAATTCGAAGATAATCAATTTAACTAATTCCATTGTGCCAAATGGATTCACCGCATGCCGGATAATCTCTGGAATTCATTTACTCTACATATGTTTTTGTCACTACAATCAGCCACATATTAAAGAGACTGTAAAATGTAGAGTATGGAATAAAGAATGTACAGTGTATAGTATAGAGTGTAGACTATAAATATACAAAATTAGCTTAATTACGTTGATATTAAAAAAGTAGTAATGTATTGTATACAAAGTTTGTTCCATCAAGTGAAATATTTACTGACAGTCAACAGAAAACTGACTAGTCGCCGTAGAGTTATAAAAAGTTCAACTGCTACACTGCGTATACGAGATTTTACATCATTAATAAATCAAACACATGGAGATCGTGCGTTGCTGACTGCTTGTTCATGACTATCATGTAGGCTTACGATTAAACCTCAGAAAATACTTGAAATATTGAAACCTCTTGATATTTCTGTAGTTACGCCTCATGTTTCACCTTGTCTGCCACACCGAGCCCTTCATAATGTAACCTTTCCTTATTGTAATCCTTATATATCGTGAATGGCTGACATTACTGTGAGTTATGTGGAAGGAACACGGCAAGTCTGCAACAATATAGATATTTAGCATTCCGTGCTGTCAGTCTAACCTATAAGGGACCTGGTGTGAAAATATGTATGTATGTTCTATAAGTTCTTTCATGTTTGCCTCCACAAATGTATTTTATCTAAAAGAGTAATTTATTTTAACTAAATTATTTGATTATGACTGCCTCGTTGGTTGAGTGATTGCAAGTGCAACTGCCGATCCTGGGTTCAAATCCTAGATCGGGTACTATTGGATTTTTCTAATTTAGAATTTCTAGTAGTGAGTCGGAGTCTGGATCTGTGCCCCGTATATGGCAATAGGCTCACCTGTTCCACGGGATATAAATGTAACCGGTGAAACGTGGGAGTGTACTACATTCCTTTGATTACCCCTTCGTGGTTGACAGGCGTGGTGGTTGTACGTTTATTTTGATTTAAAATATCGTTTATCTATATATTTATGTTAGCCCTTCGAATGTTTTAAATAGATTTTTGATTAAAACTACATAATTATTCCTTCTATCTTGAGACCTACGTTTGCGTGAAACAAGTACAAGAATTAAGAAATAATATACCTACATATTATATTAATCTTTGCCTGCAATCCTCGGGTAATTGAAACATATTTGTGTGGGCTGGTACGTCCTTCAGGGCGCACAAAAGATTAAAAAGTTTCGTATCTCTTTTGGTTACTTTTTTATTCATCAGCTAATTTATTGGGCATAAAATATTTGTTGCGATCTATGCTATCAATACTAAGTACACCTACGCATTTTTTAATACAGCCAACTAATTTCGTTCACCGTCGAACGTACTCGTATATTTCTAGTCATTTTTTTTGCATCCTATACAATGTAAGAAATTATCTACTTCGAAGCGTCTTATTTTCTCCACAGGACACTTAATTATTGCTCGTATTGCGTTTTGTTGAGAAATAGATGAAATAGAAATAGAAAAACTTTCATTCATACAGGAAGGTATAAACATAACAACCCAAAAACAGAAAAAATAAAGATCTTTGTATGAAAACATTTATTTTTACAAGCAAAGAACTTCACAAGATTACTAACAGTCTTTATGCAAGGGTCGCTAAAAACAGCCAAAGCCAGTTGAACGCCAGTCAATCATTCACAGAGGCTTCTATCAAGCAGAAAACCAATTCGGAATTCGGCCCACCCACGCCTCCAATCTGTGTAGTATAGACACGTATAGCGCTCCATTCTCAAGGCACCAGTTGCGCTATGAATGGGCCCATTCAATACTGGCATCACCACTGCGCAGGCGTGTATCGATCGGCGGGCGGTGGCGAGCGGGGGGAACGATTTACACTGGCTGGACAGTGTCGATGCCGGCACACTGTGGCGATTATGAAATATGTGTAATCTAGTATCTGTAATCTATTATCTGTCATCTAGTATCTGTAATCTAGTATCTGTAATCTAATGCGCAATGATTTAAAGGAGAAACGGTTGGCGAGTAGAACCCTGTATCTGGGATGACGTAAAGGAATAAGTTTGCAGTATCTATGTTTTCTGATAAGCGTCAGTAAAGTGATTGTTGGGGGGTAGTTTGAAAAGTGTGATAAGAGCTCTCACCAAGAGGGGGCGCTTTGTATGATATTGATATGTACGCATATATGTATATAATAATAATAATAATCGACCTATAGTCATTCCACTGTTGGAATATGGGTCTCCTCTCATATTGAGAGGGTTAAGG
>DWME01008086.1:0-12022 GCA_018244795.1 Parelbella ahira ahira
TTATTTTAATACACATTATTCAAGGCTTAAAATAAGTAGTAAGATATTAGTATATTTATTATTTTACTATGATTTAATTTGTTAATTAAATACTGTTAAAATCAAATTCAAATGTCATTTATTCAAAATTGGTTCAATAGAACACATTTTGCACGTCAAAATGAAACTACCGTTATGTAATTAAATTGTTAATCCCTGGAGATTTAATTACAGAGTGGTATCAAAAATTGTTGGTGACTTAAAATTGCAGTTGGAAAACCAATTGACAAATGAAATGAAATCAAGTAGGTACCTACTGTATTGTTAACCGTTGTTATAAAAAAATCGTAATATAACACGACGAAGTTTTGTACGGTCACAATTAAAAACGTCACATTTTTCAATGGTTTTAAATTAGCGTGACTTTGGAGGGTCAAATCTAGTAATTTAAATTTTCTTCTCTTCCTGTTGACCGATTGACCTGACATTTGGTAGACGCCATTAATCCTGATGACGATACAATCATGTATATTCTGTGATGTAGTAGTTGTAAGCTATATAATAAGGTCAATATTATTGTAAATCCAAGGTGGCTGCCGCCACGAAATGGCGGATTAGGTACATATTTTTCACATCCCCCTCAATATGGCTATCAAATGAAAATGTTTGACTAGTGGCACATTATGGAACAATACCAAATACTAAGTTTGCACACTCAAAGCACAATACGAAATTTAATACGACGACCGAACCAAAATGTCGGTTCGTAGAATTTACTTAATTAATTCTATAAAACTGCGATGCGATTTTTTGAGATAAAATACATATCGTACTTCAAAAAAGGTTAAAGAGCAATTGGTATTATTTAAGGTCAATGTTCCTTTCTTTTGCATCTCCTTCTGTTGACACAGTTTTCTTTTTTATTTTCGAAAATCAAATAGCATGACATATTCAAAATATCTAAATTCGTTCTTGTTTTAAAAAATCACAATTCGTTTGATTAATGTTGTGGCGAGCACGTGCGGTATGCGTCATTTGCGTTTATTTTCAAATAGATAACGACACGCTTTTCGTAGTTTGCGGCTAACATTGGCGTCATCCAGCATATTATGTCATTTATTTATACTTATTCCCTCACGGTGATGAAAGATTTAATCTACTTTATACAAAATACTGCATTCTTATCATTTCTTTATTCATAAAGATTAATGTCCTATCAATGAACGTAATAGCAAGTGATATCAAATATCGCTATTATAAGTTTATTTATCGGTTTATTAGAGATCTATTTTGCCAAATACAATGATAAAGACGTGTTCATATTAGTACGCGAGGTAGTCGAGCAGATGCAAACGTTAATCGTGTGTGAAAGCTTTAATGCTCACAGTCTTAATGCTGTCAGCGGAATGATAGTGAACAAAGCGCGTATGATAAAATAATTAGTTCAACATGTGCATGTGAGATTCGAATGAGCGAATTGGACTCAATCTATTCTGAATGAATTTCAATCGTTGAAAGCCAGGATATATGAGGAAGTCACGGGGTATTAAAACTTTTTCATTTACTCAAGTGAAGTTCGGACGAATATGTTTGTTTTTGCCAGAGTCCATTGTTAAATTAAAATGTAATGAAGAGGAAAATATGCAGCCAACTTTATATCTATATCGTTCTCATAATTGGACGCGCGGAATTGATCAAATATATGACGTAGAAAGCCATTTAAAAGTATTTACCTTTACCATTTTCAGAATGTGCGCAGGAAAGTGAAATGTGTATGTATGTGAATGCTTTTTATGTTTATTATTGACACAGCACTAAGTATTAACCTTCACTAGAAGCTATTATATTTTGTCCTGGCGTTGACAGTTTTATGTGGAATAGATAGAAATCTAATATGACCGTAAAATGACTGGTTTGACGTTTATACATTTATTATTTGGGAGATGAAATTCCCAGAGAAGTGTAGAATTTATCACTACTGCCTATTTGAAGTTCTAAAGTAGCATTGAATAAATATTTCATTTAACTTTTTTTATTTTTGCACTTTTATTGTTGATCATGTTTAAGCCGAGTGTTTCATTTCTTATAAAAGGTTTAACTTTTTGTATTCACATTATATACTTTAGTTTTGATAGGTAAGTATTTATTGGTACTTATTGATCTTTCTTGTTTTCTAATTAAGTTTATCACGTTTATATTTTAATACTTACTTTAACGTAAAATTCGGTCGAATATTGTTGTCCCGCAGGACCGTTTATTTTGGGCGTTTCAGCGACGAGAGCGTTGACTCAGTAAGATTACGATTTAAATTTAGGCGGGGGCGAGCTGCCAAATCATTGGGGAAATGTGTTCGTCTTGCTCTAAGAGTTTGGACGATTGTTGTACAATCGGAACTCGCGGACCGGATTTATTATTCTCACTGTAACCATTAAAACTATCATTTAAAAAAAGTCGTGAGTGTTTTCACTCTACTACATCTGAGCCTATGAATTGCGTGTCGATGAAAACGATAAATGAGACCTGGTATTTTGACATTTATTTAATTTATGTTTGTACTGAATAATGTAATTAGATTTCCTTTTTATTAATACAATACTGAGTCCTTACTTTTTCTCTTTAATTATATAATAACAATTTTTATGTTTAGTGTTGGTTGTTAGTTTTCATGTCAAGTAGCTCAATTACCTAGTTTTTTTTTCCAGTTACAGCGGGTTCAATGAAAGCGCGCTTGTATGTAATTCATATCTGACTGAATAACCTTTAATAACCTAGAAAACTTTCCAAACAATCTTTGTTTCTGTTGCAATTGCCTTTTACTCTACTATGACCATGTTTCTCAGTAGCGATAAATGCTAAGTTGGCTAATAGTTTGAATATCAGGTATCTACATTTAAAATTATTTTGTGTTTCTACTCTGCCTTAACGATAAGCCTCTTTGTTAAGCCATGGGGACATTTATCATCATCGTTACATTATACACTATAGACGATTTCTTTAATAGTTTTTCTGACAATTCAGAAACAGGTTTCAATCACGGTTGTACTACACTTTATGGTGTAGTACTTTAGAAGGGCTCGTTGACGGAAATAAGGGAAGTATCCTCCAAACGTTCCTTTAATTTATTAGGATGAGCGCATTATTCATAGGGGTGTATTTTTTACCTCATTTCGAGCATATAGATGATATAACAAAGTGGATACATAATTCAATAAAACATATAGGTACACGCTCGTATTTATGTTCATTGAGGCAGGGTTATCCCTTACAAGTGAGAGCTTACCGGTATAATTTATAAGGGACCTGTCCCTCCAATTCACGTTATGAATATCTAACAATTAATAAAATGTTGGTGTACTGCCGGAATGTTGACTGAATTGAATACATGAAAGAAAAGTAATCCAAATGACAAGTTTAGAACATAATTATAAATATATACTTTAAAAAAGTGTCTGCGTGCAATTCAGACGCGGCAGAAGTAAAACCTCTGATAAATAGTCTACGAGAGATTCAGATGGATATAAAGTTTCAGGAATATTAAGATAAATTAATTATTATCAAGCTTAAAAATTGTTTTATATTTCAATGTAATTAATTAACACCAGTTTCATTAATATTGTAATAATTATTGAATAATTATTTTAATTCAAAAAAATATCCTACTAAGTCATATTCAAAAAAATATCTTAAGTAGTAATCTACTAGAAATTTCTACTACAAAATCTAAGTTGGAAAAACCTGATCGAGAGGACCTGTGCTTATTCTATTAAGCAAAGGACTTCTCGATCAGCAGTAGCGTTTACAACCACTGGGCCAACGAGGCAGTCATAATGTTAGTGTTATTTTATATTAACATGAAATTCTTATTATATACCAAAAAAGTAACATCGCACCTGTAATCCCCGAAGGGGTAGGCAAAAGAGTGTAGTACACTCCCAGCACAGCGTTTATTACAAAAATACAGCATTTATGAAATATAATGTGAATAGACGCGTTTTACATGAGTAAATACAGTCGCCTACATATCCCTCGAGGGGAGGAAGTAAATTTAATAACATGAGCAAAATGTCGTGAAAAAGTCGAGAGTAACTTATTAGATGTTTTATTTCCCAAGTTACTTACGAGTAGGTACATGTAGGAAGATGTCAGTCCCACAAAAAATGTCGTAAGCCTGTAAGCGCGACAAAATCTTCGTTAATAACTTTGAACATTATATAAGAGGCGTTTATAAAATATTTTGTATGAATTTGGATTTGAAGAATGGAGTACCTACTCTCTTAGATAGAAATAGGGTATAACTCGTTAAACGGATAATTAAAATTAGCGATGGGTTTCATTATTCTTTGAGGTAAAAGAGTCACGAGATTGGGCTGAAGGCTCGTTGATTTTAATATCAACGCTGTAGATAGACTTTCTTTCTTTTGTATAATGTTAAAAATTGTAAATCTTTTTAATCGTCATTCTTGTGAGCAATTAGTAGTGGCAAATTCAGTTTAACTTTTAGACTTAATATACTCTCTAAAGCTTAGTTAGAGTTAGTTTTTTTTCTATTGCTTTTGGCTGCAATTCGAATTGGATATATCTACACATTAGTTATTCTACTCGTGAGGTTGTTTTCTTCGCTTGTTATTTGTTGAGTATTTTGTCATACTTCACAATCGTAAATTGTGCCTTTAGAGACACTGAATTTAAAAAACGTGACTTAACACAATTTCAAGTTGGTTTGAGAGTTACTATTCCACCAACTAAAGCTATGTAAGGACATCTGTTATTGTAGGTAAAAGCAGAGCGATCAGCGATTAAACCATTTTCTTTATTGTTTACTGAGCTTTATAAAAAATACGTACAAGTAAATCTTTAAGTTGTTGTAAGATTCAATGCATTGTTGTTAAGACTCGACATCGGTTGAGATCCAGTAGAGGCGAGGCACAGAAATAGATTATCTTCGCTGAGGGAGAAACCGAATCGTCTGTTCAGATTAAAAAATGGCGCGGTAAACAAAGCGATGTTAATCTGGTTTAAGAGTTACCATATTGCTTGTCGATATTCAGTGAAGGCGAGATAGAAACGAAGAATGTATAGCTGCTTACTGTAGCTGAGACGAAAAATGAAATCAAAGTGCATACATAGTAAACTAGACAATAGACTGGTTTAAAGGCATCCGAAATATTAGAACAGTTCAAATTTAGACGGTAGGTCAGAATAAATTCAAAGACGGATGGACCTGCATTTAATTAGGTACGTCGATTTTAATTACAATTTTTTGATCGATAAGAAAATCATAAGTCTACTTTAATCGTCTTCAAAAGTAAGCCATGCTATAACTCCCTAAAACGCTTAATGGCAAGTGAAAATGAATGGCAAAGGTTACTTTCCCTTACTCGATGAGTCTCGGAAAATTCTATATTTAAACGATGCAGATGAGTCATGGTGCTTTTTAAATAGGATGAGAAATATAAATTATATTTCTGAATAGCATCTCGGGAAGCAGACAAGAAAGTAATAATGGTCGGATGACATATATCATCGAAGAGAATCCCTTTTTTCAGCTGTTTATGACTAACATAAATTCATATACGTTATATATATGTATACGCATGGGAGAGGAAGAACAAAACTGCAATTCTCAGTGTATATAAATAATTGAAAAATGAACGATATGAGGAACTTCAAGATTGTTACACGATCAAGATACATATTTTGACGTGGACATTAATAGCGTAAATTCTGCAAAGACGCATGAACGACACTGTAGGTTTAACACCTACAACATAAGAGCAAAATAGGGAATGAAAGACTTTATGGATGTTATTTATTTTTCCGAGTAAAGGAAGTCGTGGGTAGCAGTTAGTAGATTTATTAATGTCAGAGATTGCATTACGTAAAAACGAGGCTTGTGAAAGGTTCATCGAATATTTCTGGCACGTTTTGTCTACGTCGCAGTACCGCGTTCGATCGTTCGTGTTTATAATTTTCGTAATTAATTTGCACACTGCAACCAAATTATACAAATGACCACTCTGTCGGCTCGTATGTGGAGTGCCTGTTTGTGACATTGTAAGCGTATTTAGCAATAATATTTCAGTTATGATAACATATGTAGGTATTATACAAATTTTGAGGTAACATTATGTCATATGGTTTAGCTTTTGTGTCTTAGGACTTAGAGGAAAGGCCGAATGTTGGCATAATAAAATGTTGGTACTCAGTCCATAAACATACATTCTACGGCGTTATGTAGGTAGGTAATCTTAGCTATTTATATAAGAATATCGTGTGGCATTCAACAACTCATGGGTACTATTATTAGTTAAACAGTAAGTATTAGTCAGACATGGGCGGAAGTATCATACATAGATCAAATAAGCAATTCAAAGAAAAGGTCATGTACATTTGCATCAAATACCAGTGTTATGTTTGGTCATGCGGCGATATGCCCAATTGAAGTCGGAATAACAGTGACAGACAACGTAACATTACTCCAGTATTTTCAATAAGTATTTTGTTTACAGTTCTGATGGGATAGGAGATATTTGAGACGTTTTTAAGGAAAAAATATTTTGTTACATAAAATACTCTTGTAAGTGTTCAAAAGCTATGTAATTTGAAAACATTATGGATTTTCATACCAGCATGGAAATATTTCATGCGGCCCACAGGTAGATACGAATGCGGGAATATTAAACAGAATAGTAAATGACTATTAAGTTTCCCTACGTGCCAATATTCCATTGTTGATTTTAAACTAGAGGTACACACTTCAAAAGTTTGTTCAAACAATAACATCGTCATCAGTAATGCTTTAATTTTGTCTGTTGGACACAGATTCTCTCACAGAATGATAAAGATTTAATTATAAGTTATCTATCTGTCACGCTGATCAGGTGCGAGTTGGCAGACTTTATATTGAAATCTACGGTGTACACGATGCTTTCCGTCACTGTTGCTGCAAGAGATCTTTAATCTTAAAAAGTTCCTTTTCTAGGAACCGCGCACCAGAATTTGAACCTAGGACGTGTGGTGGCGTGGGAAGCTAAGTATTTAAGCACTAGTCTTATCACTGCCGTTTCGAATGAACAATATTTATAATATGTTTTTTCCATTTAGGAATCTGTTTAGATTTATGGTACTAAAATTATTATTTAAACCAATATTCTAACAGATGTTCCCTGTAAAGTTACTAATTTTAGGAAATTAAAATATTATTCTATAAATCCTATCTGTAAACCTTAATGTAGGTACCTAACCTATTTTGTTCGGCAGATAAATTTAGCAGGAAAATATGTATTTAATTTAAAAGAAATTTGAATTTCTAAACTGTTCGTTATCGGAAGGTATATAAAATTTATCATTTGCAAGTCCTGTATTTGAAATTTTTCGTTTCAGCCATACGAAAATTTGTCTTTAGGCTTATTACAAATTAGGGTAGGTCGGTGATTATGATCTTTTTTATTAGTTAATCATATTTCCCCCCGGAAATATATTTTTTATATTTTTATAACAAATACTGACATTTCCTGCATCAAATGTAAAAAGAATAGGTATATTACGTTTTTGTCGTTTAATATTGTTCTTTTTACACCGCTTTACATTTGTACGCTAAACTTAGAGAATGATTTATACAAGATAGCTTGTTCTCTGGTGTTGGATATCAAATTAGAAGAAAATATTGGTTAAGTTGTTGGCCTTACGCAGATACACAAATCACAAAACTTTTATGAAGTACTGAACAACGACACCTTTCGTATACTTAAGTATTTAACTTATATTAACTACAGTTACCGCCGCTCCGCGAAACACAAACTTATTTCTAAGAATTGCACGTGAAGTTAATGAACTATTAATGTTAATTTTGTGTCTAGTGAACATAAATAGAGTTTTATAATCTTCAGTGGAATGGTTACTCAAAAGTTTGCAATTAAAGTTGCAACAAATTTCTATTTCTAGTAATCAATGTGTTAACTTCTCGCGACAAGTGAAAAAAAAATCTCAAAAGTTAGGTATCTCAATTGTAGATAAAAAATAAACGATTGTTTATTTTTTACTTACGCTTATTTTAACTCGTATTGTTATTTAGTTACGATTATGTTGGAAAATAATAAAAAAATATGACAAATGATGATCTATTTTATATTTGTAAAATAACTCGTTTATAACATCCTAATAGGTGGTCACAAGACTTTTGGCATTTCATTAACATTAACAAAATGTATCCAAAGGTTGCCTTATTATGTTACAGACCAATGCAAAAAGTTGTATTTTATAATATTTAAATTAATACGCAAAGTAAATATGGACCAACGTTTGTTCAGGACACGGTAAACAAAGTAAGCCAAAATAAGCTACTTATCCACGTTATTACCATACATACGTACGTAGCCATCTTGGAAGGCAATAATATAATCAAAATATTGGTGTTATGTTACAGTGTATTATTCTAGATTAGGGTTGGTGCGCTACGCTACGTACCTATATCTACATGTACGATATACCCTGAAAGAATTATTCTTCAAATAACATGAAAACTGAATGTAAATGTATTATTTTTGACAGTTAATTTTACATTTTGTTACTTCTCATTCTCTGTAATATCAAATTAATGTTGATATCACACAATTGGAACTAAATGTATCGAGAAAAAGAAATAAATACATGTCGATACGATTACTGATCTCGAAAGTGTTAGTTCAAATCGTACCAATATTTTGTTAAACATTAATTTTAACGTTACAATTCTGCAATAGTTCGTTCATTGGCCAGGTTGCGTCACGCTCGAACCTTTTAGAAATAAGCATAATAGAGTTGCTGTGAGTTTATCTTTGGTATAAAGGAGTACGTGGGTCCAAGAAATACGGCGAAAGGGAGATATATATGCGGGCAGCGTTTAAGCATAACTGAACCTTTATTAAAAATTTACGTGACCGCTGTCGTCGTCTGTGGCATGATTTTAAAAGATTATGGTATTACCACGATATCTTTTATGTATTATATGCAACAGCAATTTCTTCTGCCAATCTGCATTATCCCGACTTCTTAAGACACAATGCACCTATTGGACATCTAATAAAGCTATATTATAGGACACCATGATAGAATGCTATTTACTTTTTAATATCTCATTAAAAGTTATTTAAGATCAGAACATTTTGCTGTGAATGACTACCAGTTCGTTCCCTTTGTTCTGCTAATCCTCCTACTATTGATTACTAGTGGCCGCAAATTTGTCCTTAGTTAAGACCAAATACTTAATAAATAATTAGTTTTGTTAATATTAAGTAAAATATCAAACAAGAACAACATAAATGTATCAACTTAAATGTATGAACAACTTTATTTCTGCATTGTTACTATAATCCTCTCAGAGGACGTCCTTTCTCCTCCTGTATTAAAATGAAGGTAATAAATAACTTTAATGGCACATGCAGACTTTGCCATAAAACATTTATAAGCATGCTGTACATTAAAAACAGCGGTTACTAGTCGCCCACAAACTTTCCCTCTGCGTAAGTTTAAGGAAATTTATGATGTTCAGAAAGACGCCAACCTGAAGGTGTTATATTGAGCACTTTGTCCCTTGTTAAGTAAACTTGTGTTGTTCATTAGTGTTGAAATGTAACACCCATTTTCGTATCGTGTGTGTATCTGATGTACAAGTACATATCTACATACGTGAATTGTGTTAAAAAGATTTGTCTAGTCAGGTACAATATGGAAATTTCCAAGCATTGATATTCATTTATACGAGACGAAGTTGAAAAATTTGATGAGGATGACTTTTGTACTTTATTTGAGTTGCCGCTAATAAATAGGTACGTCTAAAATGGTATTAACCTATCATTACGATTGATACAATACTTCTTGGTTTTCCGCGTCTAACTTCCGCCTGCAGCTTTTTACATATTGTCATCTCATTCAGCCGGATAGAGTTCTGCATACACATTTGTTAAACCGTGGTATACATTCCAGAACCCTTTCATCTTAAATGGTTGCCCGTTCTTAGGCTGATATCGGCTTTTCATTTCAGCTTTATATTTCTCTCAAAAAGTCAATAGTACGGTAATAAAATACTGAATTAATAATTAATTTATACTGAATTATGCTGTGGGAGAATGACATTATTAAGTTTTTTAAGCTTGCGTAAAAATGAGGGAATAAGCGTATTCCCTAGCGGTTGGGAACTCAGCCTCTTGCGCTGGAGATCTCTACACTGAAACCCAGTGCTAATATCCTTGACCCAGATTTCTAGTTTTACATAATCTTTTGGGCTTCCAAGATTGTATATCACTCGCTTTAATGGTGAAACATAATGTCGTGAGTCAACCCTGTCGTTTATATGAGGCTTGTAAAATCTGCCAAGAAATCTTCCTATTCTAAGTGTAGACTAACATATACAAAAAGTCAATCAGCGTATAAATGGAGTGGTTAAAGAGGGATACGTAAATTAGAAGCTAGAAACAAAAGACTGAACTATTTTTTATTGAGAGTAATTTGTACGCCGGTTCTAACAAAAATGGACATGGGATTATCGAATACGAGTAAACTCAGTGAAAGTTCATGGGTTTGATACATTTCTACAGTCGTTATTGTAAAAAATAAATGAATCATGTGTAGTCCCCGAGTATTGGCGCCGAAGTTTCTTTGTAACGCGATCTGCATTGTTCTCTTGCAATTAATCTAAATTAGCTTCAATTAATCTTCGTCAGTGAGGTTCTATCACTCAATATTAATGTAAGCCAGGGATTTGGATGAGCTCGGCAAACTGTACCTTTTTTCAGAGTTTTGGCAAACTTCCATGTCTGTAGCTAGTCGTATTGTCTTTTAGGTTTGGTTCATGTTGTAGTATGGATACTTACTATGGGTATATTATGTTGTTATTTTGATCATAATATGTTATGGCCGGGGGTTTTGTATTACATGTTTTGTAGGATATAGTTCATTCTTTTGATAAAGTGGTAATGTTACCTCGTTTTTTTTCATGTTATATTGTTTTTTTTGCTTTTTTATCAATTTTTTTTTATTAACGTCTAAGAACGATGGTAACAATTAGCATTGCTCTGGTAGTAACTGTTTTTATATTTCATTACTGGACATGAGCCTTTTCAGCGATTAAAGGAAGCCTAGGGAATACAAAACCACGCTCCAACAGTGGGAATTTGCCCGGATAATTATAAATGGTTAACCCTTGTATAGGATATTTTTAAACTCTCTTTAAAACCTCCAAAGCCCCAAGGAAACCGCAAGCAAATAGCGTCTGGCGTTGAATGATTTTACAAATCGTTTGCGATCTGTAGACCATCCGGCTTCTAAATTATGTCAATAGCCTCATAATTTAAAAATACTTACTTGAAGTACTTATCCAACGCTCTTGGACGAGAATTTTACAATACCCAAGGTTAGGGTCTGGTACAGATTAGCTGACCTGATATACGATAACCGACTGCTGAATATGCCCCCTGGGGATCATAAAACTTCTCAGATGTAAATATAAAGAGCGGATCTAACTTTCCAATTTATATTGCAGTGAAAAAAGAACATAAATTATTATGATTTAAGAAGACGAATGCCACACTGATGTACGCCAGACTAAACTATGCCACTGTTACGATCGATGTTATTTGAGGAACGTCAAAACAAAGACTCATCGACTATACTCGTAATAGTAAATTGAAAAGTGAATAACTCTATGAGTTCAACATGCAATATTTAGTAATAAAACATCAAGTAATCGATTATTAACTGGAACTTTATATTCTTACAATGCTTATAGTGCAAGTAAGTATAACAAATAGTGCCTTTTCATCTGATTTATGTGCTTTAATGTTTATTTAGGCTTTGCGCATTGTAAACAAATTGAATACTCGTACATGAGTGATTGCTTTACGATATTTAAGAAGGCAATTTGTCACCGTTATCACATTTAATGCTTCTTCATCGCGAATAGACTAAGCGTTTTCTACACGATATTGTTATATAGACTAGGGTAGAAGCCTGTAAAAATAATAAAAAGTGAAATAAAATCGCAGTAGGATGAAACCCATTAGAAAAG
>DWME01008087.1:0-12021 GCA_018244795.1 Parelbella ahira ahira
CATAGTTTAAGTAAAGTTTTCTAACTTGAAATTCCTAATGGTAGCTCGTAGTTAGATATGTGCCCGGTGTATGGCAATAGGCTCACCAGCTACTTCATGGGAGGTAAACGGAACTGGTCAAACATGGGAGTGCCCTGCACTCCTCTGCTTACCTCTTCGAGAATTACAAGCGAGCTGTTAGCTTAAAATAATGTCAATGTCAAACACAAAAAATAGTTTATGATCAAACAGTTAGACAAAGTAAACATTTATAGTGGCTAAAAATAACGAATTTTGTTCGACCATTGCTTCAGTCGATTGTCATTATATCTAATAATATGAATCTTTTGGTCGCGATTCCACCTGATTGGAAACTAAGATGCGTCAGGTGGGTCACGCATTTCTAGCTTAAGCTTATTCACCCTTACCTTTAAGTCTCCGAGGTTATATTAGTCAAGTAACATATCCCAGCAGAACATTGCGAAATCGTTCACAATCGTCCGTAATTTTTCATTCGGCAAACGTCGTATTTATCGTTAAGTAATCGGCAACCTCTGTCGGAGGATTTTTCTCGTTACACTATTTATTAACTGGTTCCTTAACACGATATAATGGTCACATGTTAATGACAAACCAGCACACATTACTTATTATGTATTAGTAGCGGTTCGCAGCCGGAGCCCGACCACCTGCGCCGGCGCCTCCGCCCCCGTGCGCAATTATCGCATACCGAACGCAAGGACATTGATACTTTACTTCAATAACGACGTTTTAGACACACGCGCCTGTGGCCTTGACACGCTTGCGGATTGCAAACGATGCGTGTGGTAAAGCAACGCTGGGCGCGGGCAGCTTTTGACTTTGTACCTGACCGTTTCTAAGTCAAGCCAGCCGCTGGACTATAGAGAGTACGTTGAGCTATTGATCACTTTTAGCATTCGATAATTATGATTATGGTTCTTATATGGCTCTACCATCGTTATCATCATTCGCTGTTTTATTGTTCCAATGTTGGATACGGTTCGCCTCTCAGGGTGAGAGGCTTAAGAGCGTATTCTGCCACGCCGCGCTGGCCTGCACGAAATAGATCGGTTTAACAAGTTATAGACGAGTTAGTTGGTATGTTTACTACTTTGTCTTGGAGCAGCATTGAGTGAGCTTGCCTTACTTTTCTTCATTTGTCTGAAGAGACCGAGTGTACATGCTGGACATGACAGAGATTGGGAGTAGAGAGGTTGATATTGGGTTATGTTTCATTTAATTACTGCAATCTCCCCTTAGTCTTTTTCGGTTTAGATAACACTAATCACGTATCTCTTTAGCAACATCGCCGCCATTATCCTCTTTCGAACTTGCTCCGTTCCTAAAAGAATGACCAATATTAGTAATGCGTGGACACGCAAGCAAAATGATTTTATTAGGAACATACCTGGTAACATTCTTTAGTCTGCCTACCTCTATCGGAAATAAGCACGATAGTATATTTGTATGGGTAGATAAAGTACTTGCAAGTGCGATTTCGCGAACTTATCAAAATTCCATCCCTGTGTCGCTTTAGGTGTATATCGATTGTTAGATACGATTGTTTTTTTCTTCGAACACTTGGCGACCGGATTCTTAATGGCCAATGCGCGAGGAAAAAAAATATCTATCGGGAACTTTTGCTTTTAAATCAGATCCGTCTTTGATTCATTCAGTCAGTTAGTGATTATTTGTTGTCAGTCTACGAGTAGGTACCTACATGTTTGTGCTCAGACTTTTTTTTGCACACCCCAACTATTTTCTAATTAGAATTCACTTATGAATTTTAGTAGTGAGAATTCCGCCGTGTTTTTGTTGGTCGCACATATTCAAGATAAATTAAATACAAGAAGTTTATGTTTCGTTCGTACTTAATACACATTATCTTTGCAGGTACACAATAAGGCATATATATATGTTGTGTGTTTCAGTTAGTAGCATAGAGCGAGAAATTGCTGTCGAATGTAATCTCTTCTTTAAGCTTTATTATATGTCCGTGTCACTCTTTTAGGCACGGTGACGTTCGTAATATAAATTTGAAAAATGACCGTTATCTTACTTTCAGACCGTATTGTTGACACCGTAGTGATACGTTTTACATTATCAGCTATTGCTTTTCTATTGTAATGATTTTTTCTAAATTATTTCTAATGGTTCATTAATGTTTTGACCTTCACAGTTTTTTTTTTCAAATACCTGTCAACGTTACATAATATCATTCTTTCAACGTCCGATTAATTGCATCTGTGTACTAAATCATTTCTTACACGTTCTCAATTAAAATTCTTCCTCATCCGAACACTTAGGTATTTGTTTTTAATTGACGGCATTTTTCAAGCTAAAAATGCTAATATTTCGTGTTAAGTTCAAGCTAGAAAAATGCATTATTCCTTATGTTAATTCTAATCGCTAAACATTAATTAACGTTTGCAAGCAGCCAGCACTGATTGGAGAATCACAATGAGCTGTAATACATTGATAACGTTCTGATCACAAGACTAGAATGTATAATCGTGACATTACTTGGGAAACCGTAGTTTCATTCATATATACATTGACATTTACAACTCGCTTTGAAGTTAATAAACGAGTTGTCTATGGCAAGGCCAGAGACAAAGGATAAAAGAGAATTAACTTTATTTGTGAAAAAATGGAGTTTTTTCCACAAATACATTTATTACATCAAAATAACATAATTTGTTGTCCTTGATAAATGTTTTATCCTTATTTTAATAAAAGATTTATTAATGATCTTTCAAATTAATTGTTTGGGAATTATGTAATATATATTTTCTACTTATTATATTTGAAGTCTACTCGTAGTGCCTCTATTGCTATTAAAAATTTTTATAACAGTGTGGGATCTCCACACACGGCCATCTCATCCCAAAGTATTAAGAGAACTCGTTATGGCTACCAGACTACTGATAGAGTACATAAAATGTATACCTATATGATTTTGTTTCTTACATCTGGACACAGAAAAATTATTGTGCTTGTTACATAAATATTTATTCTATTTGGTAATCGAACCCACCACCTCAGGCTCATCAGTCTGGTTCATCAACCACTGAACCAACAGGCCAGTCGAAACTACGATGTTGAACTCCGTACTCTTTACAATGAATAGTTTAGAAGTAACTTTGATAGTATTAAAAACAGGTACGATATTTATATACAGAACTTGTAAATAACTTGTCGATAAAAACACCTACAAAAGATATATTTAATCAATGAACGTTAAGGAAAATTACTTTGTAAAATAATTGAAGAAAAAATTGCAATTGATTGAATTGATTAAATATGTTTTTTTACAAGTTAATCGTAACAACAGTCGGTCGCAAAAATGCATTATAATTATTAAAATCGTGATTTTTTTTAAATATTAATTATTTACCTCAACACCATCGTTGTTTGCCATTCGAAAGTGATTATTCAATGTTTTAAAGGCAGATATAGATTTCTTTTTAAATAATTAATCGGGCCTTTCTATTATACAATTTCAAAAGAGATCTATGTTTAACGGTGTAACGATAGGTATTGATAATGACGATGACTATAAAAATATTTGTCTATGGTTTGTCTTTGACAGCACGATAGATGTAACGTGGTAGGTAGCTACAATAACACAAGAAGTTAAGAATTGAGCCATTTCAGCGATAAATGTCCATTTTGAATTGATTAAGGAATCCGGAAGCATTGGTACATTTCAGGAATCCAGTCGCCGCGCCCTCCTGCGCCTAGGTACAATTTCTAGGTCGGCCGCGTGAGGAATGCGACAGACAGACAAACGGACGGACGCGCGTGTAACTGTCCTGTTAAATATACCGATTACAATTACTCGGTCAATTAGTTTGCATGCGGGTACGCAACAGAATAAGTGTGGTTAATCGGACATTTTTGTTTGTATTGTGCTAAGTCGTGAACCGGTTTAAACTGGTTTTGTATTTAGGGACCTGTTTCTCTTCTATCTTCTGTTGTTTGTTGTGGTTGTGGTAACCTATCAGAGGTTAGCAAGTTCAGCCCAGTATTTGAAGTAAGTATTTGAGGAAATAGGCTTGTTTTTGAGATGAAGAATCTTTTGCTTTGATGGTGTTGGAGACCCGGTCTGATAACTTGGACATGCTGAGTGTAAAAGTATAGCCTTAACCCTTCTTGTTCTGAGAGGAGACCCGTGTCTAACACTAAAAAGGGTAATGATGATGATGATGAAAATAACATCATAAAAGTAACGTAGTAGAGTTCACCTTTAAACGTAGACAGAGTCGCAGGTATATCATGGCTGTATTGGCTGTATATCATGTTTGATAAGGACTATTGATATTAGCGGGAACACCTAGGGAGACAGAGTTCAAAAGTTAATTCAACCTCAATAGCTTAGCCCCGAAACCTTTGCCCACTAATTGGTGTATTGTGGGACAAGCCCAATATGGCGGCTGGATCTTTATAATCTGTGCCCGATCGTGAATGGCACTGGCTGGTGAACAATGATATTGAGCGATTGCAAGCGTAACGATATACGATACTATTTGCGATACGACTCACGACACGTATAGTAAGTGAATGTGAATGAGAAAAAAATACATATAATGAAAGTAACATAAAAACTTTTCTTTTTTAATCAAAGACAGTTGTTACTTTCTTCCTTCACTCTTTCATATGTCTATTATTGATTCAGTAAGAGATAAAAATGTATTATTTTCTGAAACAGGATAAAGAGCATGCTAGTAAATTAGAGTTAATGCCTTCTTCATCTGTAGGGCGTTATATTTCATTATATGTACATACTTAAGAGGGAAGACAGATGTCCAAAAATGATACGATGCTTGATGTTGTTGTAAACAAGAATCTGGCTTATGGGGGAGGCAGCATTCTTCGAAACCGGCGTGCGTGTTTATAAAGAGAATAATGAATGTAGAAGGTCAGATCTATAAGGATATGTGGCACTCGGTACTCTCTGCATACCTGATAAAGAAAGCGTGAAGTTACGTATGTATGAAGATATATATTTGTCAAAAATCGCATTACTAGTGATCGTACACAATAAAGTTCCGTGGACAGCGTATCGGCCCGCGGTGCGGCGCCGTGGGAACAGACGCTATCGGCGTTTGGCTACATGAATATGCGCGCTCGGCAGCCGCGCGCCGATACGCGGAACAGGCCGCCGCGGAATTGAGGATACGCAGACCACGAAGATGTCTGGACTACGGTATGAGGAGAGGTAGAGAGTGTTATCACTGAGTTACTAACTGCCAGTTATTTACCTCCTGATATTATACGTATTGTGTGAATTTCTGTGTTAGAAATTGTGATAAGGCACTCGTATAATGAATGCAAAACTCCTTACTGTTTCTAATATGTTCAGTGGACTCAAACTCTACTAGCGATCTCTACTAGTCTATCCTTGTAAATTGTGAGAAAGTAAAGAAGAAATTGTTATTTATAATACAAAAAAATGACATAAAATTAATCTTGTTTTGTATATTGTGTACAGGTTAGAAACTGTACATTATATATACTTAAAAGGTAAAACTTTGTATTCATTGGTTTAGGCCATTAAAGGTTTGGTGAAACAAGAATCACATTAGTAGAAGCTGTTTTGCCAAAAAAAACTATCGAGAGATGCGAAAGAACTAAAACAACGCCCTCATACATACGGGCGTATTCTGCGTATAGATCCTGTGAACTGTACCTACATTTGTTAATTCTACATTTGTTAACTCTACATTTCTTAATGTATTAACACTAGCTGATACCTGCGATGATATCCGCTGTATTTCTTATATTATTGATGTATTTTACGTGCAGGGGCAAATACACTTCGATTGCAAATTTCTTTATATACAATGTTATTTTTATTCCTTATAAAAAACGTTGTTTTTTTTTAAATTAACAGCTTTATATTAAATGAATATATGGCAATATTTTTTTTTATATAAGGACCAATAAGAAATAAAACTTAGAAGACTTAATTAAAATCTATCTAATAGTTATTGCGTGATGCGCGCACAACGGCAGATCTCTTTCATTTTATTGATATAGATAACATTACGCCTGTATTTCTCTTTAAGGGTAGGCAGACGAGTGTAGTACTGTCACTTGTTACCAGCTAAGTAATACGTCTCATGTATAAATGGGTTAGATTATTGTTAATGTGTTCTCTATACTACAAAAATATTCAGTAACATTTAGGGATTTAAAATCAATTATTAAATTATAACAAACGGAAATATCAATAACACGCTGTGTAGGTACATACATAATATGTATGTTTGTATGTACATCGTTACAAAAAATTTACACTAAATGCTGATCCAAAATATCTAATGTCGTAACAAACAACATGTGACTGCCACAACGTGGAAAGGGTTAAATACGATATCGAACCGGAGACCGCGGCGGCTGTGAGCGCCGTGGGAACAATTTTCAGGATTAGATTAGCGCCGCTCACCAGATGTCATCCCACTTGCATCCAGCTTGGATTATAAACTGGCGATACACTAGACGATTAGTTCGTTAAAGTATCTAAATTCTAAATGCATAAAGAGAAAGAGGAACTTCACTTGCACGTAAGGTCTTCAAGTAAGGTACTTTACCTACGGCACGAGCAATTTGGCGTGCTAATATGATAATAATAATAAAAAAAATATTGCAATTTGTCTATGTATATTGTTGTGAGAAATAATTTTGAGATTCAGGAAACAAAAAGCACAGTCATTACCGCAAGCAAGGCTCGTAAGAAAAACCTTTCAATTTTTATTCACACAACAGCCGTTTCCAAAAAAGCCGATAATAATTAACGATGATTTGACACTGATGACCCGCGCGGCCCTGGCCTTCCCGATGAAGAGATCAGCTTCATAATTGACATTTTACGTTCTGGACGCGGAATCGACTGCCGACGCGGTAATGGCGGATCCGATGACATATGGCGGAATGCGCCAATTATCACTCGGTAATGAACTTTCTGCTTCTCCGTCCATTGTCTGGCCGATTGTACATTTATATCGATTATTTCCGTCGATTACATTATGTTCAATTTATTGCAATATATGCAATTGTGGGAGTGTGATTTGAGTTGCTGGTTGTACAATTTATTCGATTTATTCTTTCAATTCGGTTCGATGCTCGGCTGCAAATTACACATTCAGACTAAAATGTCATTGTTTAATGAGGAGGAACCTGGATTTTAATAAATATAAAAATAGATATTAACTATTGTATTTTCGTGAAACTTAAACGTGTTTATAATTGCAACGTCACTGGTAAGTGGAACGCGCCATTAGTTGTCAAGTATAAATGACAGATGTCAAGCTGACAGATAACACGTTTTCGTAGCAGATTTGGGGCGAAGATAATGGGTATTCCGTTTTCTTTTTAAATTGACGCTGTTCTATCTATTCAGAAATATTGAAAAAACTATTTGGATGATTTATTTTATAAGCTTTGGCGTTCATAAACAACTTTTGGAGGTTAATTTTTTGCCATAATATTTGGATGTATGTAGGATATAATAGTTCTTAATATTATAAGTATACCCTTTTAGTGTAGTGGAGTACAGAATAATTAATTGTTCATTGGCTTCTTCTACCATACATTGGGACATGGTTATGTAGGTAGTATTATTCCTATGGTCTAACAAACTGGAACAAAATCTGACGTAACATTCCTATCTACGACGGATTCTGGTTTTGGAATTGGATTTTTGAATATTAGTTGATCAACTTGTGAATGTAATTTTAAACGTAAATGAAAGGAATGCTGCGATTGTCGGAAATGCTCGTAAACAATAACTCACTCCTGATATAGTCGACTCAATGTTTGTTTGTTTGTCGTTTTTCTCCTACTAACGGAATAATTAATCGATGTGGTTTTAGGATATGTGCACATTTTATATGCCTTAGGTTAATAATTCATTCTTAATTAAAATCTTGATACAAAAGATATACATACATAGTTATATTTATACCTATTTACAAGTTATTTACACTCAAGCGGCTAAATGACCGGAAGAATCTTATCATCGAAATAGATACACACAAAATGCGGTAAAAATCAACATCAAATCTCACCTCACCATTCCACTATTGAAGCTGAGTCTCAATGCAAAATGAGACGGGTTAAGACTATGGGCTGTTATGTTGGCGGAATGCAGATTTTCAAACGTGGCAGATACATATATTCTTAAGATATTTAACAACCGAACGCAGTCAGAAACAACAACTAGTTATTTATAAATATTCCTCAGAATATAAATTAAAGAAAAAAACCCCAGCTCCCAAGGCCCGCCACGTACCCGCAGTCATTAACGAAAATTATGAATACGTTAACACTTCGCGCGACTGATTGATTTTTAATTGAGACTGAATTATGCACAACTCGAAAATGCGTATTAATATATCAAGGAAGTGCATGATGCATGTAAAATTGTTGCCTTATACGGCTAAAGTGAGTGTCCGTTTTGTATTTTTGAATTGTGGTATTGCCATACACAGGAACAGAGTCGTTTGTGATTATTGCCATAATAAAATCTTTCACGAAGTTAGTCAAAGATCTATTGTTACTCCTGAGGCGTCTAAGTCACATGAGTACACGTACATACGGACATTATTTATATATGTACATTCTCAATATATATGTGCATATGTATATTATGCAAGGATTTTCACAAAGGTTTGCATAATACAAATCAATTTGGACCCTACATTAAAAATTAACAGCTGCCGTATAAAAGGTTGGAGAATAAAATTAAATATTACATATTATTTTGCATCGTTAGCGTGCCTCGAGTGTCTCGTTGAAATATATTTCTTTTCCACTCACCGTTTTCAAAAACCCGCGTTCAAAGCGCTGAGAGTTAGGAGCGGGAAGCGATTTGAAGAAATAATATTTGACAGCCATTCTCTAAGCCCTAAGCATTAAAATTAAAACTATACTTACAATTCAATAGTATTATTTATGACTGTATTATATACCTAAGTTTGTTTTAATTAGTATCAACTAACTCTAGGAAGGTTTGCAATTTGATAATGTTATAGTCTTTTACTTTGGCAATCAAATTTGTATTGTTTACATGTTGAGCTGTCAATTCATGGAATTCTCAAAAATTAAAGTCTTCTGTAACATGAGCTTAGCGATTTAGAAACTCATGTCACGTATTTTTATATACCGACGATTTTCATCGTTATACTTATTACTATTTGTAATACACTATACTAAAACTATATTCCGCTATCCGCTGTAATTTTCTCCGCTTTAACCGAAGCAAATCATCAATTAGAGGGTGAATAAATCATTTTAAAGCAATTAGGACAGTATTAAGTGAACATTAAGGTATATAATTGTGTATTTATAGAATCAAGGTCTAGTATTGTGGACACGGTAGTAATGGGTTCTTGAATTTTATATAATTAAAGAGTTACGCTTCAATATATATAATGATGTACTTAATGGATGTCGTTTGTGTGTATGTTATTATTATTTAACAACGGCCCACTCGGTGGTTATTTCGATATCAAATAAAAGTATAACAGGACCGTTACTTCTGTATGATTAGATATATTTAGCAGTAGGTGCTCTCTGCCTACTCCGTAAGGTACCTGATGCTTATAATATATTAATAATGTATATTAGAAGTTTAATTCTAATAAAATTCAAATTAAAGTCTAATTTATTCTATAATTTACTTGTGCAATTTCATACTTAAGCCATTATAATAATGTTATAACTTGAGCAATACACCGTTTTGTGTGTAATTTAATATGCGTTTGTGTGTAATGTGTAAACTGAACGTGCGTAATTAATTAAACTATAAACCAAAGTAGGTTTTAATAAGCCTCTATTATTATTATCGTACTGTTTTTATTCCTCCTACTATTGTAACTGTACATTTCTAAATAACCAACTAACGACACCACTCGATATAACTGACTTATTTTATTGGTTTAACTGAACTAAAATGTATGTTAGCAGCTGTTGTACAGAGAAAGTAAAACGTACGTGATACGCAATAAAGTTTCAAATGCCGTAGTTGTGACACTTAACATCATTTAATATTGCCCCAGTTTAGGTGTGAGCGTGGAAACTATTGTTGTGAAGCATTAACTGAGGCTGGGAATTAATAAAATACATATTATAATGCGTATGGAATTTGGAATCCGGATTACACTTTCCAGTTTCCGAATCTTTTTTTTGTTATTAAAAAATGTTAGAGTTCATAAATGAGATATTGTCTTGCATTGTATCATCCAGTCATCTCATCGTCTAGCCAAGGTCACAACAGGATGAGTCCGATTCCCCGTGTGCAAGGAAAACTGGGCCGGATATGCGCTTTGCTGCGTCCCTGCGGGAAGACGCATCTGGACAATCTGGACTAGCAAGCGAATCAATTTTTCTTTGCATCTTAAAGCCAGCTCAAAGTAGGCATCCAAAGGGCTTGTTTAATTGTCAATTTCATGTCTCAACCGTTTGATCTTTGGTGCGGTATGCGATAAACTGAAACCACCGAGTGCTTACTTTTCTTACAGACCTGTCGTGCTTCTCAGTGCTACTCTCTTCATGCACGTTGCGTTCTACACTCACTTCGTCATAAATAATATATGTGATGGAAAATCCAAGGTTACTCCATGGAGCGAGTTGGTGCGTCAGTGACGCCACCGGAAGTGCTAATACGCGACCCGCATGCAGATAAAGCAGGGGGGGGGATAGATTAGGGAGCGACAGAGAGGCACCTGATACATTGATTAGCCAATTATGTTTATGGCCCATTTATATTCTGGCAATTAGGGATGTCACTTATACAAATTATGTCAATAATATTTTTTCTTTCATTTTTACTTTCAAGACCATCGGCATGTTTCTAAGGCTATATACAAATATTTTAAAAGGAATTCAGGCGTTTTATGAATAATTTATGTACTTAATGTTTTCTTTCTAATATTTGAACATCTCCAATTTTGTAGTTCCTCCTAATTTTGTAGTTATCATGTCAATAGTAAGTATAAGTACACCATGACTACGTTCTAGAGCAAAGCCATCCAACCATATAATCTGACACTGAATCCAGGACCTGTTCATTATCGTGAGGGGGCGCAATACGATCAGTAAATACTCTGTAATCCTTAATCTATGCCCGCGACCAAATTAGGGTTGTGACATAACCCCATTGTGTATGTATTTACGACAACACCATTATACGGTGTGCAATTATAATTCGTCGAGTATTCGTGACGGTAGTTTTCGAGTTTTGCATTTGAATACATCGCTTCATTATGGATGAATGGACTATGGCTATCTGACGTGCACGGCCGCATATATTCAGTGCGCTTGGTAGCATTGACCATAGTTTTTGGGCAGCAGACGTAGGTAACCCTAATATTATCGCTGTTGGCTGTTTTGCTACCATTCAGACAGAAAATCCTACCACAAAATCGAGTACGGACCATTTATTGTTATACTTTTTTGGACAGCCCTATTTTATTATACATACACATAATATGTAAACCAACGAAATATAAGTGCCAATTTTAATATTCCAATATTTTTCATCACGAAGAAGAACTGCAATGTGATGCACATCAATACGTTTAAGCTTAGAGTCGTGATAGCTTCAAGAGTTCCTCTAAAAATTCACAAGAACAAAGAGAGCTAAGCATGAACAATACGTAACCGCGTGTGTATGTTCAGCGGTCAATAATCTTACATATTACATAGTTTTATTATATTTTTTGTGTATTATTGTTATATTGTGTTGTTACATAAAGTAAGTAGTATTTTCACCGTTTTAATTAATATTGAAACAAGTAAATGAGATTCAATATCAAAATTTCTTTTTGATTACATTTGAAATGCTATTTGGGAAAGATTACCGACACTTATCCTGTGGACGGTTTCCATTGTGCCAGTGAAATATCGTGACCGTCAGAATGGCCGGTCACTACCCATTTTTTACATCGAAATAATTACTAATAGTTGCTACCTAGTTGCTACTAGTTGCTACTAATCGTTAAATAATTGCTACCT
>DWME01008088.1:0-12021 GCA_018244795.1 Parelbella ahira ahira
CTGTCTGTCTTAAAAACCGTTATAGAAACAAAAACTATTCGACGGATTTTAACGAAACTTGGTACAATTATTTTTCATACTCCTGAGCTGATTATAGTAAACTTTTCATCACGCTACAATCAACAGGATTTTCCGGGCAGGACGACGTCTGTCGGGTCCGCTAGTATATAGGTAATATGTCCACAACACATATAATATTTGCCCCGTTGCAGCGTTGGTCGAGTGGTTGCAAACGCTACTACCGATCGAGAGGTTTTAGGTTCGATCCCAAGGTTGGGTACTACCTACTGGATTTTTCTATCTTCAAATTTCTTACAGTGGTTCGGAGTCTGGATTTGTGTCCGGAACATGGCAATAAGCTTCCCCTACTCCATCTTGGGACGTAAACGAAAACTGGTTAGATATGGGGGTGTACTACACTCCCTGTCTACCTCTTCGGGGATTAAAGGGGTAATGTAATGTTAGACACGGACATCTTTCTAAGATTGAAAAGGATGATAGTGATGCGCTCATACGGTCATAAATATGTTACGATGACCCGTTGTGCCCTTCCGCTCAGCACGTTATTTAGCATTACAGTTTTAAACGGGTCACATATTAATTATCTGCATCATTTTGTAATATTCATATTAAATTATGGGAACTACAATTATATCAGATATGCACTACAAATATATCTGCTGTAGTCCATACCCGCTGATAATATAATCAAGACAATTATTGTAGCAACAACAAGTGCGAGTTCTTTTCTCTTGTCTGTATATGAATAGTTCTGATCGCCGAGCTGAGCTTTTATCTGGAACAAAATATACATATACATATGTATACAATCTTTAATTTTTACGTTTCTCCGATAATATTTATCAAGACTGTTCTTTGAAGGGGTTTCCATCACACAGCTGTTGGGCTTACAATTGGATATAGAATACGCGACTGAAGCAAAACTTCAAATTGGAGTGGTGGACATACTTAGGTATTAGTTATTTCGTAAAATAGCGTAGAATATGAGCGAAGAAGAAAGTCATGGCTCAGTAACATCGCACCACTTCGCATCGCATCGCATTTCACCTCGCAAAGGATAGGGACAGATTGCAAAGAGTGATTGCCGGACCTTCACTAGTTGGAGAGGCACACGAACAAGAAGAAAATAGCGTAGGACGCCATCAGGGTAGATGGAGTGACGATATACAAAAAATGGTTGGCAGTGGCTGAATGCGAAGAACTGAAGATGGAGCTTAGTGGCGGGCTATTGGAGACGCCTATTTTCAGCAATGAATGTATGTAAGCTGTTGATGATGATGACTTGCTAACTTCTGGTCAGGATTTTTCAAACAGTTCTATAAAACCGGGATTTGTTGTACATGTCCTCCCAAGATTATAACCAATATGTCCACGGGAACTCATTCTACATAATGTAGATGATGTTACATTTATGAATAAAGTTTAAATAACATTTATATAACTGGATTAACTATACATTAGGTACATACATTTGTCAATATATAAATGGTTTTATACATATTTCATGCAATTTCGTATATAATCTGTTTCCCGAAATTTTGTGTCCCGAATTTAAAAATGTAGAATGGAATATTCTTATTTTTTTTTGCAAAAATTACCATCTCTATCTTTTTCACGTTAGCAATCCACGCTTCAGTGCGATGAGATGACAAGAAAACTCCGACTAATGGGATAGAGAATACGGTAATGTATTGGAAGATCCATACAACTGTCACTGTCGGAGATGTCATCCCTGCGAGCTGGTCACTGCTAATAGCCTTTAGCACCTTGGTTGTGATCGCTACCGTACCTTCGAAGTAATAAAATGAACAAATATATAATAAATGTCTCATTAGTCTAATAGTTGTAAGTGCGACTACCGAATGAGAGGTCCTGGGTTCACCACCCGGGTCGACTACAAGTATTATTGGATTTTTCTAATATGAAATTCCCAGTACCAGCTCGGAGTCTGGATTTGTGTCTGGGATATGTCATTAGGCTCACTCCTATTCTACGGTTGGACATATAAAAGTATATTATACCCCTCTACCTACCCTTCCAGAAAATATAGGCGTAAAGGTATGTTAGTTTTACATGGCGTTAGCTTTACAAAGCGAATATTGACGGTAAAGTGGCATAAGAACCAATAATCTCCTAATTTCATCAAAAATATCACATATTGGTCGTTTGAGGAATTAAAAGTTTCGTAAACTGACGTTAGTGTTTATAGAGATTAGGCACAATTAGTGCAACTTAACGAAAAAATATACAAAATTGAAAACTAATGTACCTATGACAGTTATAAATACTTTTCCGTAAATGGCGAGCGCGCGTGACACGCGCACGCCGCGCGGCTCATAGATCAGCGGCACAAGTCCGCCCAGGCGCAACAGGCGCACGACCAGCGCCGGCGCGCCGCTGCGCAGCCACGCTGTGTTCTCACTGCGCTCCATACTTAATAAAGTTCTGCAAAATAATTTGTATTATATAATATATTTCAGGATTTCAGGATTTCACATATTTATTTTTACATGGCCTGTTTAAAGTATAAATTTAAGTGTATGGCTCGTTAGTAGACTATACTTCGTTCACACAACTACCCGCAAATTGTGTTCTATTGTTGGGTATAAAATAATGTTCAATCATATTACAATTGAGCAATTTATTACGTAGATAATTTCATCATCATCATCAGCCTATCTCAGTCCACTGCTGGACATAGGCCTCCCTCAATGAGCGCCATCGCGCCCTGTCCTTTTACATTCACTGGCATATATTCAATAGGTGTTAAACTGTGTTCCATGGATATTCCCTAGTATCAGAGTGCTATACAATAGACAATTAGAAATAGACGATTTTATCGAACTATCCTAAAAAAGCTGATTACAAGGTTATTTGTACAGTTTCGACGGAACAAAGTTTCTACCATTTTTTTAAATTTCTAACGAAGCAGTCGTCAATTGAAGTTTTGACGTCGATTCTTTTCACAAACCCCTTAACGCCCCCAATGCCCCTTCAGCTCTCCTTGTTCAACGGATGACAGATAAGGGAGTGTTGTTCCTTTGCCGTGTCGTCATTTAAAGTTTCTCTGAAAATAGTCGCTTTTTAAGATTCTGTAATCAATAGGCTTGATATCATTTTTGGTTGTTTAGGACTTTAGTTATTTGAAACTGAGTCGACTCGGCCGTTACTCCATTACACACACAAGCATATATGTATGTATACATATGTATTTGTGTAGTATAACCGCCATCTAATTACTATAAACCAAGCTCTATTCGGGCCTATTTTGGAATCAGATGGCAGTGTGTGAAGAAGTTCCACAATACTTATTACTGATATTAATTAAGCTATATTACGTAAATGTCCTTGTCTATGTTCGTGCGTGACACACGCAACACGTCATTTCTGCTCAGTGTTCCTTACTGGGGGAATTTCGTAATATTTGCATATAATTATAATTGTTATATATACATAACAATTTCACTTGTTATGTGGATTTAACAGCAGTGTGTTACTACCAGTCGCCATCTGACGTCAACTTCACTTAGGATTGTTGCTGGTGTTGTTCGCACCGAGTGCGGATTAGTGGATTTAGACTTTCTTATATGTATAACACGCCTTAGAGAGCATTACGGAGGACTTCAAATATTTGCAACTATTTTATTATATCATCAATCGAAATATAATGTTACATAATTTTTTTTAAATTTAGAACTTCTAGTAGTGACTCGGAGTCTGGATCTGTACCTGGTGTATGGAAATAGGCTCACCAACTATTCCATGGGACTTAAACGTAACTAATGGATTGTGGGAGTGTACAACACTCCTCTGCCTAACCCTTCAGGGATTACAGGCGTGATGTTGTTTTTTTAGGATTTTTAATTTTTTTTTAAATTAAATTTTCATCATTAATAATCGTATCATAGGTTGGGTTGTTTTGTTTATATAAAATGCTTTGGTAAAAGTAATGTAATAAATATTACTCGACAATTAAATTTAAACTAAATCTTAATCGACTAATCTTAATATATGTAATCCAAACGGACGTAACATCGACGCATGTGATCCCCGAAGGGGTCGGCAGAGGGTAGTACACTCCCACTTTTCACTAATTATGTTTACGTCTATTACGTCCCACTTTGGAATAGATTGTGAACCTATTACAATACACCAGGTACAGATCCAAATTTGGGGTTACTACTAGAAATTTCTGCCAAAAAATCAAAGTTAGAATAATTCAATACTTAAGGTACCTGCTATTGAATTGTTACACCGGGAATTAAACCCAGAACATTTCGATCAGTAGTCGCACTCGCAACCATCGACCAACTGAGGTTTTTACAAGTACTCTAAATAAATTAACATCGTTATGTTCAGTGTTCAAAAAGAAAACCTCTTACGAAATAGAACTAAAGAGTTTATTTAAGACAGAGTATTTAATTTAACAGTTGAAATTAAATCAAACAGAATAAACGAAATGTCAACATTTTGAAGTCGGGAATTTTAGTGACGAACTTTGTAATTTATTTCTTGTACAACTAGTTTTTGTTACTGTGAACTATTCGAGAGTTCAAGTATTGGTAAATTTTAGATATCACGATCCTAAAATACCTAATACATAATAGGTATACACTTATATCTGTATTGGTATTTTTTTACAACCCGGTAGCGAGCAAATACCTACTTGTGCTAATCACACAAATGTTTGTCCTGGGTGGGAATCGAACCCACGACCCCTGTCTTCAAAAGTCAGGTTCGATAACCATTAGGCCAAAGAGCTAGTCAATTATCTAATTAGAGATTAATCGAGTTGAGTCAGAACAGTTATAGGTTCATATATATACGTTTAGAACTACGGTTTCTATTTAAACTAACCCACAATAACTTTGACTTTGCAATATCAATACGTCAAGGCTCTCTCCAGCGGCGATTTCATTGGAAATATACTATTGAAATATATTACTGTACCGTGCAGGATGCTCCGTGACTGTCGCCGCGAAGTTATTACCATAACGCACGCAATGGCAACTCGGCAGTAACTCAACTCTTCAGTGTTACACAGAGAACGATAAGTAGTGAAGTGTGCGGTTGAGGGGGAGGGGGGAGAGGCGCCTGTGTAGTAGATAGTACATTAGGTTATGCTTATAAATCACCACTTATCCTTTGCATACCGTCAATTCCCTGACTTTGACGACAACGACGGTGGTACCAGTATACCGTATATAGTATACCGTACCAGCATCACGCTCGCTTCGTTTTTGTTTTGAGCGATTCTGTTACGTAATATTGGCTTTTAGTTTTCGTCATTTTTCCGTTTTACGATTTATGTATAATGTGTTAGGGATTCACATTAGTAGCACACATACATAGCATGGAAGATTTTTTCATAACAAATAAAAACTTCAGCTTGGCTTGTACATTATCGCACACATTTTTATACGTTCTAGTTATTGTTGATTTATAAACAAAATGTAGGTATTTTCTCGTTGATTTTTAACTCATATACAAATGTTGTTTTACTCGCCAGAGTTAAAGTTTATCGTGCGTGACCATTAAATCAACATCCATATAGGTATTTAGACTCCGATATCACTCGTGAGATTGTGAAATGTAGTTAAATAGAAATTGATTAATTTCCGCGCTGCGATGCGATACGCGTCCGTCCGACGCCGCTATCAGCGCTCGTCTGACGAGACCGAGCCGGCGTCCACCGGATATTTAAACATTCGGTCAACATTTTTAAAATATATTTTCTTTTATATCATATTTCATCGTAAAACAAATATCGCTTATCGAAGGTAACAACAGTACTTGCTGTTATCTATTGTGTTTTGATTACATCGGCATATGAAATATTTACTTATAGTTAAATGTTCTTACAAACGGAGAAATTATAAGGTTACAAAAAGGTGCAATTTTTGGATATTAAAAATTAGTTTTCATCTCCTATTCCATTCCTCGTCAGAGACCATGACGCCACCCAGGTCAGCCAGAAACACTTCACGTGTACTTTAAGACCATTTAGTTTATAGTAGCTTAAAATCTCTCTCTCAATTCAGTTAAGCAAAATTTATTACCTCCTACACAAGATGTGGACGTCGGATGATCTAAAATTTATACTGTAAGGCGCAGGCCGAGATGTCTACCTGTCTGTCTGTCTGTCTCTCTCTGCATTTCATAGCCGTAACGTCCGAGATTACAGAGACAAAGCCACTCAATCATAGCTGGCAGTTATGGATTAAAGTACGGGTAGCGTTTACGGAAACGAGAAATGATTTCAAGGGGTAGTGCTCATACAGGAACAATGATGTTTTATATTTTCAACGATTCTAGAACATTCCTTACATTCATTGCGTAGTCGCTATCGCTATGAATTCCCCACATCAGAATAAAAAGGGCAATGGTAGAGGCGCTCTTCTTATCTGGTATCTTTTTAATTAATATAGATGTCTCTTTCACATTTCCGCATTCACAATGTTCGTGTGATCTCTATCTCTCTATCTGCTGGTAATATCTGAATGACATATGCGGTATCGTTGTAAAAACATATTTTTTATTTAGATTTAAAAACTTGAGCCCTAAGAGTCAAGGTGCATCACAGCGTAGCGGAGATTGCTTGCGCTCACATAACAAAGTTTGTGCCCACGATACTAGAAAACTAAAAGTTTCAACCCCACGACGCAATAATTAGTAACGTGCACACCGCAATCTCTTGTCAGGGCTGTTAATCCGGGTTCTTAATTGCAAGTCGTCCCGCCCCAGACATTACCCACGTACGCTTACCGGTCGCTATGAACTTACATATTATGACGTTAGGGTATCTGTGAGTCGAGCGTTTCGGACAGGCAAAATCTGCTATTTATTCGAATTTACTAAACATATTTTTGACGTCCTGCTACCATGGATTTAAATGATAAAGCTGCAAATGTGATATTTGATCGTTGAGTTAGGTAAAGAGGAATTTATTGTGATGAGCTTTAACGATAAATGGAAGTAGGATAGTGTACGTATACGTACGTACGATTATTGTTATTGTGTAGATTATTATTTTGCTCTATTTTTTGCATTTACTAGTTCTGCGGCGTTGATCTTAGGTCTATCCTTTGTCGGATCGGTCCGGTCCAATTTTTTTTGGGTTTTTACCCCCTTACTATGTACTTCAGTCTGCTAATTTGAAGAACAACATCGGTTAATTTAGCTTTTCAACAATGTGTATAAATCAAATCGACTGTATTTTTTATCGTTATATATATGTTTGATTAAATATTTTTTTCGGTTATTTTACCTAAGTACCTACTTCTGTTGGTGTAATGTGTTTGCCGCGCCGAGAGACACGTATTTCAGTAAACGAGTGAAACAGAGCTCTGAGACGTTTAATAGCGGCCTACAATATGACAGCCACTAGTTTGTCACAGATAATTGATAGATCTAGAATATTTATTTTTACTCTGCGCGGCTTATTAGAAATACGAAATAGTACTATTATAACTGTGTATATTATTTGCCTAAACGAAATTTATACTGAAAGTTTGCAAGCGATTATTGACTTGTAAAAAATTGTTGTATAATTTTATGTGATGTCTTATTTTTGGTACTTAAGTCGATTTTCTTTCTCGACCCATTTATGTTTCCACCAATTGAATACCGGTCTATTCTAAGAATGAGAAGGCTAAGGCCATAGTCTGCCACGCCTGGACAAGTGCGGGTTGCCAGACTTCCAAAGCCTTAGAACATTTATTTTTGCTTAAGTTGTTATAATATTTTTTCTACTGTTGAATATATTTCTAATAAATGTATACATATGTATATTTCGCAAATACAAAAGGTACAATTCTGTACTTTAAAAAAATAAGTCCTATGGCTTAATCTTTCTTTTTGGAAGTGAAACTCAACTACGCTGTTTATTTGGCTTTAACATGAGAAATAAAAAAACGTTGACTTGTTGACTTGACGTTCACTTGAAATAAAAAACGTTGCAATACCGATTAAATTGTTTACGGCGTTTTGAGCGCGCGTTGAAAACGTCTAACGTGCACACGACGGATTCGAGCGTTGATTAGTGTGCCCCATTAAGCGGATTAAAGTAAATTATTAAGCGTGAATTATTGAGGCATTACTGTTGCGTACACTATCATCCTCCACCGAGTTGGATTGCAGGCACGATTGTGGTAATATCTTTCATGTATTAAAATAACGGCGTGGTAACCCTGAACATTAAATCGTTAAATGTAACGTCTTAGTCCGCAAGGGTACATAATGATAATCCCATTAGTAACTGAGGCGGATAAGATTTGATCCTATTCAAAATTGAGTGCAGATGGAATATTATAAGAAAAAAAATATTAAACATACAATTCGATGCTAATGGTCCTATTCGAGGTGTGTTTCAGACGTTCGTTACGCATATGACTGCTTCCTGCTCGTTTGCTAGTCTTTTCATTTGTTACGGTGTAATTTTAATGTATTTAGAAAATTAAATAATTTGATGTGCGATATATAACGACCGTAAGAATCGTAAGCTATGGGAATATCCAGTGTGTTTACATGAAAAAAAAATACCCACCGTTTTTCTTACTGCAAGGTACTTTCTGTACGTGGTTTGACTTCAATGTTTATATATTTATAATGACATGTCAAACCACACATACAACAATGTTCGCCACAGAAGCGACACACTACTGCAATGTGTATTAAGTTATTTTAAAATCAATCGCAACTGGTAACGTTGACGATTTGGTGAGCAGAACAGAGTGTAGTGGGCATTTAAATGATTAATATCCTATAAGCTACACTAAGGTACCCTATGAGCTACCAAGTGCACAAGCACTTAAGAATAGCACCGTATCCGTGACTTTACATTTATTAGGCTGACACCTGTCATCTGTCAACTGTCACCTGACATCTGTCATCGCTCGGCCCAATCGGACGGCGTGTCCGATCCGCACATTTGGCACTTGGCAGCCAGCCGTATGTACACGCTGGTGCTATATCGAACGACGCCTATTGTCTCGCAACGGACAACGTCGCGGCATGCCAATACATCATACCGCATTACTGAGCGTTCCGATTTGTTTTTTTTTTGCTTGGCAACATTCACTTGCGTTATTTTTGTGTGATCGCATCATAAGTAAATTTGACCCATGAACATTGGTCAGTTGTTCTTTTGATGTCCGTAACGATATAAAGTATGTTTACTATGTTACATTGTAATAAATAATAGTAGTATATATGTATGTATTTTGGTCTAACAATCTGGAGCAACAACAGGTCGATTCGTAAAACATTCGGGCAGGTTTAGCATACCTAAATGACGTTAGTCGATCGCCGATTCAGTACTGTAACTATATAAGAAGATAGGTATCTCTCCGGGCAACGGCTGTCGGGTATCAAACTATGTCCACGCTTCTAATACTTAGAGTATGTACTTACAAAGCCAATAATTGATATAACTACATAATTTGTATAGGACAAGCAAGTCGTAATTAGTAATTCCATGGCGGCAAGTTTATCGATACCTCCTTGACGAAAGTATTCTTAGGGAGCTAAATTCATAGAACTCTCTTCGACAAAAATAGTTTTCTATAGTTAATGTATCTGATGATACATTACTATAATATATTTGATATTACATTCTCTCAACAGCCATGCACTTTTCCCATCGCTGTTTTTAAAGAACTCGATATCAAACACTGATCTATTCTTATATATAATTGAACAATAATTCGACATTTGCATCGCGGTTTGGCCTATCGTCGTGCGCCGGTCCGCGCGCTGTCGGTGGACAATGGGCCGGTGGCGGGGAGCTAAATTTAAATTAATTATGTGCACAAATCATTCGCGACGAGACAGCCAGTGCGGAGGCAATAAAGTTAAATAATATTAAAACGACCGTGAAGAATTTATTGTGACACGCAATCGCATTAAAATGTACCATTGTATTGTCCATATGTGTGCATGTGTGCGCTTGCGCATGTGGGTGTCATATGAAATTATTAAGATAATGAACCAATGGCGAGAATAAATATTAGCCTTTAGAACAGCATGCGTCGAAGATTTTCAACATCGATAGTGTGTATGACAGTTCATCGTCTATAAAATGGCTACTGAATATAAATAAAATCTATGGGTCACTAATACTCGTCTTTGTTGATTCTCTGAATAGTTTTTTTTAATATTTCCACTATACAGAAAAACAAATCAATACAAAAGAAAGAGCAAGAGGTTACGGAAGAAAAAAAATCTTTGTAAATCTCTCAATTTTGTTCTATTAAGAAATAGTGAAACTTGACATTGGCACACTCTGCTCTTTATAATAAAAATGAAACAAAGAAATATTGTCAGCGGACTCACCGTAGTAATAAAAGTTAATCATTTTTATATAATACGCATTTAAGTTTATTACTGAAAAATATATAATAAATATAAAATTGTATTTTTTTTTCTTTATTTCATTGCTGAAACTAGTTCCCACAATGAAAATCTATGATTTGCGATATTAGGCACGACCTTTGAGTCACAGTAGCGGCGTGTCATATTTAAATTCATCGAACATTTTTATCTGTTATTTGTCTGTATGTGTACGGGAGTGCGAGCGACTGTACGTTGGCGGGTGAATTAGCATTCATGTACTCGTATGTTCGTTTTCATCAAAACTACGAATATGTTATTTGCTTAATTAAATTAACGTTTGGATTTCCTTTTGTTTTAGGTAAGTTCAGCTGTTCGGATCTCAAAAATTGTGTTTCAAGGCCAAACTTTCAATGATATACGGAAGAATACAGGTAAGGGTGCCAGAATCCTATGTTTCATATTTTCGTCTAAGTCTTGAAAGACTAGATGCTTCATGTGTTGCGATCAGTTGGTGTCTGTTTATAACAAATAAAGACATGCACATACCAAGAAATGTTTCTGGTCTTTATTTTAAATGTCCTTTTTCGCAGACGAAAAAGGTCAGAAGGTCAGAACCTTCTGATATGAATAGCTCTACGATTCCTAAGTTGCTACGTACTAGCATTGATGATACCTTACGCTTAATTGAAGTTATACCTAAGACAACATGCCCTATCACTTAGAGTTAAGTTGGACTATCTCGGGGTTCATTGTCTAATCGAAGTTTACGAAGACGATTATACTTACTGAACTGAATTTCGAATTCAATTAAAACACTGACATTGCTTGCGTGCTTATAATTTTCGCTCCCGGCAACAGGCTCAATCTCTTTTTGCCTGTACTCCGCTGTCAGAATTACTGTCTTGTCAAGATGTCGCGGCCACGGTGTGAGCGAGAGCGTTTTTTTCCCTCTCTATTGTCTCTCCGCTCGCTTCCTCTCGGTACGTTGAGTCTCTTTGTTTTATTTTGCGGGATCCGTACGAGCTCAGAAGCTAAAAGTAGCTTTCCCGTTCCGGATATCTAAATGGTATTACATATTTAATGGCTTAAGTACTGCAAGTTTCCTTTGTTTGCAAGTATTTTTTAATATTGCTATTATTTCGCTTTATATAACTAGAGTTTGAATAGCGATCTAGGTAATTTGGATGATATTAAAACTATAGGCAATAATACATATATGTACATACGTAACGTGGATCGTACTAAACTTTGAATAGCTCGGTTAAATCAGACTTATTCTACGGTGGCCAGAATGTACTAAGTGTATAAAATAAAATGGAATCAATGAAAATATTGCCTGGTATATAGTTACATGTAGATATACTGGTATATACATAATTATATCCGCTCAGTAACAAATTCCGTGACATTTCATTTATTAGCATCAATAAAGCTCGCTCAATTCTAACCGTGCTAGTATCCATAACCAATTAAATTCGACAACAAACTAGTCCTACGTAATTGGGTATCCAAATTAATTGAAATTGGATCCGTACTTCTCGCTGATAAGCCGCGACGAGCGAGCCCACCACGCCCATCGTTTGAACCAACATGGATTTGAATTTGGAACTCCTTTTATATACTGCTCATAGTATACATCTGACTTTAATAGGTAACCTTTCCGTCCGG